>JABFOS010000012.1:0-19667 GCA_022817785.1 Amitus sp. ZL-2020 | reverse complement strand
GGTTACGGTTACGGTACACGGAAAATGGCACATGAACATAAAAGTTCAAAGTGGTCTAATACTATCAATATATACATATTTGGAAACAGCTCGTCAAGGCGCGTTCAACGAGCTATATATCATTAGTTTTAGACCACTTTAGAAATACTTCATATCCACTTCAGCAACTAAAAGTGGTCCAAAACTGACTATATATATATATTAAGAAACAGCTCGTCATGACAAAAACAACGAGCTACATATCATCAATGTTAGACCACTTTAGAACCACTTCTTATCCACTATTGCATCCAAAAGTGGTCTAATACTCACAATATATACATATTTAGAAACAGCTCGTCAAGGCGCGTTTAACGAGCTATATATCATTGATATTCGACCACTTCAGAAATACTTCATATCTACTTCAGCAACTAAAAGTGGTCTAAAACTGACTATATATATATATTTAGAAACAGCTCGTCATGAGAAAAACAACGAGCTACATATCATTAATTTGCGACCACTTTAGAACCACTTCTTATCCACTATTTCATCTAAAAGTGGTCTAATACTCACAAGATATATATATTTGGAATCAGCTTCATAAGACAAGAACAGCGAGACATATATCATGAATCTTTGACCACTTTAGAACCACTTCTCATCCACTATTGCATCTAAAAGTGGTTACGGTTACGTTTACGGTTACGGTAAGGCAGAAAGTCAACACTCCTAAAGTGGGCGAAAACTCGCCATATTTCGTGTATGAAGTCAGTGGACCAAGACAAGTTATCAGAATCAATATCGCAAGTTTTCGCTCACTTTTCACTATGTCACCGAACACTTTTTTCCCAAAAATGATCCGATTTCGACAGGACCATGACAGATCGTCTCGAAATGTTTTTTCAGATTTTTGAGAATTTTTTTGGATTATTTTGAACATTTTCTCAAATTATCATTATCATTTTATCATTATTATTATTCAACAAAATTTTTCCGACACCCTCGGGACCTTCCCCCCTTCCCTTTTTCAGGTACACATTGGTTTTTTCAGGGACTTGAGATTGGCATTTGACATTTGAGGGAGTGTTCATTTTCACATATTTGTCACTCGTTTGTAGCGACCTTATGCTGCTGACGGATAATTGTTGAAATATTAGAAAGAATTTATTATCTAAAATTCTTCGCTAGGTGTAAGAATTTTAGATCTTATGCTCCCAGGGAGAGGTCAGGGTCGATCTGTAGAATAGTCTTTTTTCATTTAAGACTCACGTACGGTATTCGAGTTCCTATGGTGGATAAAGGCTGCAGGGTAGTGTATCGTCCTTCGCCTTGGTTCCCATCTGAAAGCATTGTCTTCATAAGTATATTGACAAATAAACAAAATATGAGGAAGAAAAAAGATATCGCTGGGAATCATCAGGAAAGGAAAAAAGGACAGTTCGCATTGCCCACGTCAGTTTCCATTCTCTTGCGAGAATAGTTAACAGCGTCCACCAACGAGAAGGTGTGGGTTACTTGGGTCGAGTACGGCGGCGACCTGATATTCGACCCCTAGACGCCAAGTACAAAATAATGGAAAAAGGCAACTTTATGCAGTCACTTCATTTATAAACCTTCCAAGTAAATAAACGCTATGTAATTGGTCATTAGTTACTTCAGGGGCTTTTTATGATTTTGCATCAATTTCCTAAAACTTGAAAAACCTGTGAAATTTATCGTTTATGTAAAGAGTTTGTCTCTAAGCGAGAGCTTGATTGTTAAAATAAAATTTTTCATCGATAAAAAGTGTCAAATCGCGGCGTTTGGGAAATAATTGTCTCGCTAACATAACCTCAGTCTGTCAAAAGTTTAACGATAACAATTCGATGATTGACTGTCAATCAAAATTTAAATCGAATCTTTTAAACTAATTTTTCCTTGACTTATGTAACGAAAAACCAAATAATAACAACCTTGAGGTGGAAATAACGCATAATCGGTCTTTTCTCAAAGCTAATCGATTGAATGACCTGAAATGGATAATGACAATTGTCATTATTTTTACTTGGTTTGTTTGACAATATACTAGCTTTTCTTGATACCTTACGAACAACGAGTTACACAGAGCCATTTCGTCTATCTGCTATTGACAACATTCACAACATTCAATGTTTTTATAGGTTAGGGCAGTGCTCTGTTCCCCGGCCCTTACTCCCCCACTCTCTTTCTTACAGGCTTTGAACAAAAGGTCATCATTTCAAAATCTCAACTATGCCGAAATATGTCATAAAATGACAGTTTCATTCGTAAATGCAACAAAATTATAGGAGATGAGCAAAAACAACCCGCCATTGTAATATATTTTATTGTGATCACGTTTTATGTTTTGTGTAAAAAAATATATACATGACAAATTACTTACAGGGTCAGCTGAGAAGGAATAAAATTTGTCAATTCGCATCGCTTTTACATTTTATTTGAAAAAAAATGTGCGAATGAAATTTTTTTCTCTTCCAATAGAAAGATTGTTATAATTTTACCTCCCCTAAATGTATAAATTTAACCCAATTAACAGCAAAACTAGAAAATGGGATTCTGTCTGGATTTGATGACGGAAATATCTCCAAGTAATTTATCTCAAAAGCCCGCGACAGAGTCTACCCTCTGCATCGATTGATATTTAATAATCGATTTGCTGCCGAATTGAGCTTCTTTAGTCTCAGCAACAGACCAAGTAGCAAATACTCTAGTTTTCCTCACGTGAGAGCCAACGCGACATTGACTCAATAATTGACTCACTGGCATTTTTTCATTCGCTTCCAGCTGGCAATTGACTATTAGCTGCGAATGGAAGAGTATCGGCCCTCCTGCAAAAGAAAAAACAAAAAATTTCAATATTTGTAACTAACTGATTTCTTGAAAAAGCAACGACAAAGGTGATTGATTTTGGCGATGATACCGGGATAGGCCATAAAATGGGCGCCAAATTTTTTCCCACTGGTTACATAGTATCCGGATTGGCAAAGATCTTTAAAAACGGCGTATCGCAAAGCCTCTTCTTCATTTGCAGGAAAATTCCAATCGTCGACGACTTTAGCGTCGCTTCTTTTTGACCAAGGATAAGCTGTACCAGGTGATATGGTGGTGGAAAAGGCGGCGCATTGTGACAACATATACATATATTAGAAACTCGTTTAAATTGAATAACGAGAAGCAAGTTTTTCGAGGATAAAATGTATTACCCGTGTGAATTTGAACGCTTGCATCATTCTCACGCAATTCAGGCAACTTTGCAAGTTCTTCCTCTATCAAAACGCCTTCATCAATCTCTATCGCGTCGATGGCTTTTTGATCATCTTCAGCAGCAGCAGCAGCGCGCAGCCGCCGCCGCCGCCACGTTGGAGGAATGCGATTGAGAGAGTTTTAGTTTACCACGCAAGTCCAGCAATTTTCTCTTTTTCCCATCCACTATTTTTCTCATAAGATTTTCTACCTATAAAAATGACGAATTTTATGAGATTTTTGGAAAGCAATATTTTGTAATTTTAGTGATTACACGTACCTGCTTTCTCCTGCATTCCTTGAGACATGTTTTTTGTTTTTGATAGAGCTCGTTGCAGAGATTGAAAATAATACTTTCAAAGAATCTTGTAGCTCTTTTTTCAAAAAAGGGTAACGAATCAATCGAGAAATTCCTTTTTCTAATAAAAGTTTTGCTTCCTCGTTGAGCAGTAACATTGGCAAACCCTTGAACGTCTCTTGTCGAGACTCTCTCGCCAAACAACCCACAAGTTCTCCTATTATCCGCTGCTCTCGCCTTAATTCCGCCCAATCTAACGTATTTCAATCAATTCATTCGAGAGCATTAGAAAAGAAAGATAATTACATACCTTTAGCACTCCACACATAAACTTTGTCATTCCATAGCACCAAATCCATCATGCTTGTTTTTTTGTAGCCTGCAGTTGTTGTAGTTGTTATTTATGGCAGATT
Organism: Amitus sp. ZL-2020; assembly: GCA_022817785.1. Classification (NCBI taxonomy): domain Eukaryota; kingdom Metazoa; phylum Arthropoda; class Insecta; order Hymenoptera; family Platygastridae; genus Amitus; species Amitus sp. ZL-2020. Next base: position 15,710 of record JABFOS010000012.1, on the reverse strand, counting down.
TTTGCCAGTACACTCTTGAACGTTTAAACAATTATTGAAACAAATATATATATGTAGCATGAAAATTTCGAGTCCGATGTTGTTGTTGAGCGGCGCCGCTTCTTGAAGGTTATGTGACGTTGTTGTTGTTGTTGTTGTGCGTAGTATAGCAGCTGGCAGAGATCAACAACAACAATGATGAACGAGCGATTTCTTAGTAACAATGTTACGTTCCACTCAATTATATCCTCGGTTCAAAAAGTTGCCTTGTATGAAACGAAATCCGTACGTATTCGAGTATAATCGCAAAGAATTTTCAAATTCGAAAAATATGGTATGAATTTTCAGAAATTCTACGTTATTGGATCAAACAATACGGAATGTCGTTTTCGAGTATTGAAAATAGATCGAATGGAAGCGAAAGAGTTGATTGTAAATGACGACAAAAGAGAATATTCGCAGGAAGAAATAATTGATCTAGTGAATATGATTGATATGGGAAATAGGGCCCATAGCAGTCCTAGGAGCAACACAGCTGGCGTCACCAAAATCGTATCGGCTTTTGGAATCGTTGGTTAGAAAGTCTTAGCTGTGAAGCTTATGGGGGTAATCTAATCTTTAATCCAATCGATGTTGAAACGTGCAGGTTTTGTAAAATTTCTGGAAGGCTACTATATAATTTTGGTAACGAAGCGGCGAAGAATCGCCGTCATTGGGCATCATTCGATATATAAAATAGAGGACACAGCCATGATATATATTCCGCACGAGAGTATTCGTCACTTTCATCCCGACGAGCAGAGATACGTCAAAATGTTTCAAAATATTGATCTCAAAAGCAACTTTTACTTTAGTTACTCGTATGACGTGAGCCACACTTTGCAAGAAAATATGGCTCCTCCGAAATATTTGCGAACCAAAGTTTCTTGCGAGGAGCAACCAAACGAGGGAGAGGCTGCTGCTACTGCTGCTTTTGACATTTGGAGCAAGCCTTTTGAAGCACGGTAAAGATTCTCGCGTTCTTTATTGACTTTTCATTCATATATATTTTTGAAATTTGTAGAATAGACACGGCGGGGCGGCGGCGGCGGCGGCGGCAACGACCAAAGTTGATTACGGAGGGAGAAGCAATCCGCAGCGTCGTTTCGTGTGGAATTCGTATTTGCTATCCGCTATTGAAAATGTCGTTCATCGCGATTGGATCCTGTACATAATTCACGGTTTCATAGGGCAGTCGAACGTGAGCGTTTTCGGCCGTTCCATTTACGTCGTAATTATTGCCAGAAGGAGTAATCGTTACGCAGGAACGAGATTTCTCAAACGTGGGGCAAATTTCCAAGTGCGTTATTGGTTCCTTTGCTCGGATGGCGGTTAGCCATGAGTAGTCGATAATTGTAAGAGTCGTTATTATAGGGGGACGTGGCGAATCAAGTGGAAACGGAGCAAATTGTGCACGATTCGTGCGTCAGCTGGATGAAGCAGAATGGACGATTTAGTTCGTTTGTGCAAATGCGTGGCTCGGTACCAGGTCATTGGAGCCAAGACCAAAGTAAAATGGTCCCAAAGCCGACGATAACGTGTGATTTGGTGGATCCGTACGCCGAGACTGCTGGTTATTAAATTTATAGCCCCGATTGATTGGCTTGTAAAAATATACATCTGCAAGACGAGATGTGGGTGGGCGGGGAAAGGGGGAGGGGAGGGGGGATTAACGATTTTCATGATTTTCAGGCGCACATTTGAATCAGTTGATGAGAAAGTACGGTTCGCCGATAATAATTCTAAATCTCGTTAAGAAGAGGGAAAAGAAAAAACACGAGAGCACGTTGAGCGAAGAATTGAGCCTCGCCGTTAAATATTTAAATCAATTTCTTCCTCCGGAACACCAGATTCACTACACGAGTTTTGATATGGCTCGCATGAATAAAGGGTTCGAAATGATGATGATGATTTGAAGAATAGCAAAAAGTATCGAAAAAAGAGAGCGTGAAATATGTTTTAGGAAGGAATCGAACGTGATGGGACGATTGGCGAATATCGCAAACATCGCGATTGGAAAAACGGGTATTTTTCAATCGCAGCAAGTTTGGAAAGAGGAGCTGGAGCTGGAGCTGGAGGGGAGTAGAAAAGTAGGCGTCAACAAGGGTTCTTTGCAAACTGGGATAATAAGAACAAATTGCGTCGATTGCCTCGATCGAACAAACACGGCACAATTTGCCATCGGGAAATGTGCCCTCGGTTATCAATTGTGTGCTTTGGGCGTACTCGACAAGCCTCAACTCGAATTCGATTCGGATTGCGTTAGAATATTGGAAGAACTTTACGAGGATCATGGCGATACTTTGGCTCTTCAATACGGTGGCTCTCAGCTCGTTCACAGGATCAAGACTTATAGGTATGAAATTTGCGTTGATGGCTATTAATAGTGAGTATAGTAAATTTGTGGAATTTTGCAGAAAAACCGCCCCATGGACGAGTCAAGGAAACGATATAATGCAAACGTTGAGCAGATATTTTAGCAACACCTTTAGCGATCAGGAGAAACAGCAAACCATCAACTTGTTTTTGGGTATGCATGGTTGTTAACTGCGCAGGTTGTGTTCTGCTCAGATTAAGAAAATGTATAATAATTGTTGTAGGCGTGTTTGTGCCAAAGGAAGGAGGAGAATTAACGCCAGCGATATGGGAACTCTTGACGGATTACTATTTGCATCACAAGCCCGCAAGCAAATATGCGAGAAAAAGCAAAGCATTGACCCAGTGGTTCGATGAAAATCTGTTGGATTGTTTGCCATACGCTTCGGAGGGATTGTATAAAAGCTGCTTGGAAATTGTTCAAGTCGAAGGCCATCGGGAGGATATGATTGACATTTATCAAGACTATCATCGGTTATTACATATATGTATATTATATTATATTATCCCTTTTGTTCTGCATCTCATTGCATCTTTATGTCGATCTGTGATGTGTGTGTAGGCCTTACGAATTTTCGCCTCTCGCCGAAGTCTTTGCCTATCAAATGAGCCATTCGGTGAGGGATTTTATGCCGCATTTCACGACCAACTTAAGCCCTTTTGCGGTGAGAATTCGACCGGGAAAACGACGAGAAGAATCCGGCAGCAAAAATTTCAACATGAAAAATCCCTCATTGACTGGTCAAAGTAGTACGGGTAGTACCGCTTCGAGTGGAAGGTAAAGTATTCTTAATCTACTATTATATATTATAAGTTGAGTTGCGGGTATTATTATGTAATTCACAGTTCAAGCCTCGAGACGAGTTCCGACGACGAAGCGGAAGAACTCGTAAATCTGCTGCCGGTAACAATTAGCAATCTGCAATCGACGACTATGAGCGGGAAATCATCATTTTCGGCCTTTGCCTCTATATTTCCATCCATGAAGGATTGTTACGGCAGTCAGCCGGAATATCCGAAAGGAAGCGATTACAAGCTTTACAAAAGGTACTCTACTCGTCCGTCCTGCAATTTTCCATTCATCTCTATATTATAATTGAACGCCTTTTTTAAATTCGATTTGTTTCATGCAGATTCGTACTGATGGGCCGCAATTCGGCACACGCCTGCACCGACTATTCCAAAATACGCTTGGAATTTATGCAGCAACAAGTCACGGCTAATAATCTCATAACATTACAATCCCGTTTGCCCATCATCAAAGCTCGAGCTCACAAAATTTACGAATTATACACTTTCAGGAGAATTGAGTGTAGTTGATTGTAATTCGATTAACGTCGAATAAAAGATTAATTTGAAATGACTTGAACCTCGAACTTTGATGTGCTCAAACTTTGATAAGTTCTTTGTTTACGAAAAGAGCCTTTAGAATCCAAATAAAGATAAGTCCTTTGTTTACGAAAAGAACCATTAGAATCCGAACTAAGATAAGTTCTTTGTTTACGAAAAGAGCCATTAGAATCCGAACAAAGATAAGTTCTTTGTTTACGAAAAGAGCCATTAAAATCCGATAAGATTCAAACTTCAAAATCATTAAAATCCACTTCCAAACAAAAGCCCCTGGAATCTGTAATTCGTTAAAAATCGATACTTTTTTTTGCATAAATCGGACATGCCGCATCACACTGATAAAATTCGCACTCTGAATTTCTCATTGGAGTGATTAGAAAATTGTGAGTACGGGCAAGTGGCAAAACGATTCAAGATCTTCTTTCAAGTTTCATCGCTGTGCGGTGAATAAAAAAAAAAAATAAATAAGCGTGTACTTGTTCTAGCAGAGAGGAAGGTGCGTCGTAAAGGTTCTTAATCATGTATTCGAGCGAAAAAGGGCAAAAGGCGCGAAAGGTGAAGAATCTGCGAGTCTCTCATTGGATTTTTGATCGCTTCGCTGCATCTAACCGCGGCGCCACTTCCAGTCACGAGAAGGACCGATTTTTTCTGCATCAGGTTAAGCGAGTGAAACAGAAAGAGCAGCAATTGAGCATGCTTCACGTTCAAGTCTGCAAAGGAAATGATCAATTTTTCGATTTAAAAAAATCAGAATGATTCGAGTGAAAAAATCGTACCCTCATTGTCCGGCTCGAAAGCCACCGGCTGTGGATTGCAAACGTTTTCTACAAGAGTAGTGACGAGTCTATGCCTGATGCTTATGCAAGCTACTTCTTTTTCAGATTGCAAAGAAAAAGAAGCAGAAGGAGAACTATGTTGGTCTCGTCTTTATGGAAGAGCTCGAGTACACGCACCTTGAAGCAGACTACAAGACGAGAAACTTGAACATCAATAAATCAACGTCGGTCAATCGATTGGCCTGGAATCCGAATTAATCGAACAACTTGTGGCTCGCAGCGAGCTACAAAAACGATGGCCTCGTTTGCCTCTTGAATTTCAAGCCTATGGCATCGACGAAGAGGTTGCTCGCGCCATGCAATATTGCCAACATTTTCTGATAGGCAATTAATCGAATTCTCGTCTGTTTGAAACGGTTTGTAAATTTATTTTTAATCAAATGTACATAGTTGCAAGAGAGCGCATTTACAAATGAAATCGTAGTTTTGAAACCGAGCTGTAAATATTTCAAACATCAATCTCTTCGATCAGGGACAAATTTCTGTTTTTTACACTTTCAAGCTTATAATTATGTCTGAGAAGCAGTTATAAATAAAGAGATAAAATTAAATTTTTTTAATTAAACAAATTTAGGGAACGGAAAGCACAGTGTAACAAAGCAATAAGTTTTCTCGAATTGTTTCTAAATTTTTCTATCGAGTTATTTTGAAAAAAAGCTAAGTGGTCAATTGAGCAAAATTTTGTTGGGCATAAAAAAAGTCACCCTTATCGCTACCGAAATCGTCGTCATCGTCTTCGTCGCTGTCCTTGTAGCCTTTGTCGTGGCTAAGAAAATCGGGACTGAGAGCATCTCTAGTGCTAATGAGACTGTCGGTAGAGCCGACCTGGGCGAGGCTATTGATGCTAAGCCCAAATTTGCTCCAGGGCCATAGATTGGGTCAGGGCGGACATGGAGAGACTGGAGATTTTGGCTTTGCTGTGGCTAGGGATGGCAAAAAAATGCATCGTCTTTTTTTTTGTACTTATATATACAACTTGAAACCGGAATTTTTTGACTTTAAGAAAACATGCACCAACATAAAAATATTTGTATTTACATTTAGATTATAAAAAAAAAACTTGCGCTCGCGCGCTGATGAATTGCAAAAAAACTTCTAGTCAGACTATGGGGTGGGAACACTGATCTATAGTATACACTGGATAGCGGATGGAGTGGGGGGGCTGAAGCGAATTGAAGCCATGTTTAGTAGGAAAGTGGAACGATTTCGTCGATAAGCGATGTTTTCTTCTGTATCGACATGTTATTGCAAATAGTCAACATAACCTAGTAAAAAGGTGAATTTTTCTGTTGACGGATTGCAAAGTGATGTTTGAATTTTATTAAAAATTATCACCCCCTCACAAAGCTTTTAAAAGGCAATCGAATATGGTGTACAACTGTGTTTCTTGTGGGTCGCTATCGAAACCTGGCACGGAACGAACTTTTCATGGGTACGAACTCTTTAATATATAACAATAAACATGCAGAAATATTAAGTTAGGCTTACATATTGTGAATTGAAAAAAAAACTTTATTCCAGGTTCCCATTGAAAAACCCTGAAAGGCTCAAAATATGGTTGCAGAATCTTAATTTGGAATCTAAAAACATTACTGCTGCACATAAATTATGTTCGGACCATTTTGAAAAAAAATATTTGATCCTCAGTGGCCAAAGAGTCCACTTGACTCCAAATAGCGTGCCAACTTTATTATGCACTCGAAAATCGTCCTGTGTTTTTTGCAAGGCATCAAAATGCGATGACGAACGACTTATTCTGCACAGGTGAACGATTTCTTATGAATAATTATTTAACTTTACGTAATAGAATTATTTATGTGTTATACTTATATGTATTTTGCTATCAATAGGTTTCCAATTTCGAAAGAAAAAATCTTGAAAATGTGGCTCGCTAAAATGCCTGAGGTAGAAAAAGTAGACAAAAGCACTCTTCTTTGTTCGGATCATTTTGAAAAAAATGCGTACTATCAAGGGGGAAAGGCGGGAAGACTAAAACCTAACGCTGTCCCTACTATTTTTAAAAGAAACATCGATTGCGATCCTCCCCCTGCTAAAAGAGTGAAAAATGTACAGGAGCCGCATCAAGATGTGGAAACTGAAACAGGTGAATTCAATTAGGGATTCCAACATTTTTATCAAGAACTACTAAAGCCGCGACCTTTTACGTGGAACGTTTTTTTTTATTCGATCATTTATATTCGTAACCAGAAATAATAACTTGCAGTATATTCTAATTACATTCATTGTAATAATTGTTGTTGGTTTTTTTAAGGAGTTGAAAATCGCTCGAGCTCGCCAACTGAGACAATACTCACGCAATCTCCATTGCCATTAGACATGGAAAAACTTTGTCGGATTTGCTTGACAGAGAGCTGTGACGACATGCGTTCCATTTTCAACGACAACAGCGCTGATAGGGATGAAGATAGCGAATCCGATTTGCGAAGCAAAATTCGAATTTTTGGTGGAATCGAATTAGCGAACGAAGATGAGCTTCCCTCTAAAATTTGTAACGTTTGCGTTGAAAAAGCAAACACCTGCTACGAGTTTCGACTGCTCTGCAAGCACTCAGACGCTGAATTAAAAATCATCCTCAATAAGCACGGGAAAAGCAGAAAAATGGTTAGCTTTCATTCGCCCCAGTTGTTATGCTCTCTCTTTCTAGAATACAGCTTCTCGAAATATCATATGATGCTTTTTAAGGTTGATGGCAATGGAGACAAATTTCCTTCAATAAAAGTGGATGTTGGAATGGGCAAAGAAGAGGCATGTTGCGAAGCAGCAACTGCGACTCCAAATTCTACGACTGTCGAAGTCGTAACAGACTCCGAAGTTAAACGAGAACAAATTGAGGGGGTCCAGGACTCAAGTACGCATTTGAGCACTTTGCAAATGTTTCATATTAAAACATAGTTTCTTGAGAAAGATTGTACATAATCGGACGGAGTTCTTATGGAGAATTTTTTGAATTTATATGATCGAATTAATTTTTGCATGATTAATTAATATTTCATACAGTCATTCTTCATACATATATTTTCACAAAAACACACCAACACACACACACACACACACAACCTGAATAATAAATTACTATTCAGCGCAAATGAATACGGAAAAAATTACAGCTTTTGACGACGGGCGATTTTCTTCGACGTCACCGGTCAGGAATCAGTTTTCCTTATCATTCATCGGCCACACCTACGAAAATTCACCAAGGACTGTCAAGACAAAGCTCCAAATGACGAGAAAACACCTCGCTGATTTGCGAAAGGAGAACAAAATTCAAAGGCAGAAGTTGAAGCGGATGACTCGCCAAATAACATCTCTCAAAGATCTAGTGAGTGTTTTGCGAGAAAAAACACTTGTCTCCAAAAATGCGCTATCCTGTTTAGATTCTATAGCCAATTGCACACCCGACGTTTCCGAATTTCTAACACGATTTTTCAATAACCAAAACAGTAGGACGGTTACGCGACAAGAATACCCACCTGCATTACGAACTTTTGCTTTGACGTTGCATTTCTATTCTCCCAAAGCTTACCGGTTTATCAGAGAAAAATTTTGCAAAGTTTTGCCAGATCCCAGTACTCTTAGATCGTGGTATTCATCGATAAACGGCGAGCCTGGTTTCACAACCGAAAGTTTCAAAGCCCTTGAGGAGAAAGTTGAAACAGCTTCTAAAATGGGTAAAGAAGTGCTCGTTTCCTTTATGATAGACGAAATGGGGATAAAAAAGGGAATTCAACGATCGCGCGATGGAACTGTACGAGGTTATATTAATACGGGAACAATGCTCGACCAGAATAGTGATGATATTTCCTTAGCCAAAGAAGCTTTAGTCTTTATGGTCGTGAGCCTTGACCAGCGTTGGAAACTCCCAATAGCTAATTTTTTGATCGACGGCATAGATTCCGATTGTTTGACAGGATTGATTGATGAAAGTCTCCAACGCTTGCATAATGTCGGGGTCAAAGTAATTTCTTTAACTTTGGATGGTCCGTCACAACATTTGTCCGTTTTAAAAAAACTTGGGGCTTCCATTACACCTGAGGCGCTTGAACCTTTTTTCCCGCACCCGAGTACGGGAGAAAAAGTGTTCGTCATTCTGGACGCATGTCATATGCTCAAGTTGATAAGGAATACTTTTGGGGATTATAAAATTCTAAAAGATGCGAAAGGGGGAATAATTAACTGGGCTTATATTGAAAATTTGATCGATTTGCAAGAGGCCGAAAAACTACGAGCTGGAAACAAAATTAAATTGGAGCACATTCATTATAACAAAATGAAAATGCGTGTTTCTCTAGCCGCGCAAACTATGAGCAGCAGTGTCGCCGATGCGATCGAATTTTGCGAAAAAAAAGAAGGCAATCCAAAATTTAAAGGTAGTGAGGCAACAGTTAAATTCATTCGTCACATTGATCGCGTGTTCGATTTTCTTAATTCCAGAAATCCTTACGGTAAGGGTTTTAAGGCTCCATTGCGTTCTTCAAATGAATGCTTTTGGCGTAAGCCCATGGAGGACGCAATGGAATATCTTGCAGGATTGACTGATTGTAATGGTGTAAAAATGGTAAACACTAGACGGAAGACAGGTTTCGTTGGCTTTATTTCCGCGATTCAAGCCGTTATTGGTATTTACGACGAGCACGTGAAACCGTCAAACTCGCAACTTAAATACTTACTCACGTACAAGTTGAGTCAGGACCACCTCGAGCTTTTTTTTTGCGCAATTCGTAAATGCGGAGGATGGTGTCCGAATCCAACTTGTACGCAGTTTGTAATTGCCTACAAACGATTGCTGGTACGACACCAAATCTACGCTTGCAACGGAAACGTTGCTGCTCAAGACAACACGACTATACTAACGGTGCCATCAACAAAAAGCAAACAGCGAATTGATTTGTATGACGAGTCAGTATACGAGCACGTAGCCAATTCGCGAGTAGCTAAAAAATACGGGTTGGAAAACGAATCCGATGGCAACGAAGAAATTGACCTGGACCTGCTTAATGAGTTTTTATCATTCAATAGCATTCTCCCTCCTGAGCTTTCGACTTTTAGTACGAATTGCGTGACTTACATCGCCGGATGGGTAGTCAAAAAAATTACTGATCCTAGGAAACCTATTATCCGATGCGAATCCTGTAGATTGGCTCTCGTAAATGACAGGGATGACTTAGATCCGAGAATCATTGCTCTCGTGACTTTGAAAGATCGTGGCGGTTTAATTTTTCCGAGCGATTCTGTTATTAAAATTTGCTCCAGCGCTGAACATTTTTTTAGGCAAAGCTTGAAGAAAAATAACGAAATGATACCGGGAGAGCAAAATTACTGCGCAGTTTTATGCTCGAAGGTTTTACGTACTTTGATTCAATCTCCCTGTTCTTTGTTTCCATGCCTAAACGAACATGTTTTTGAAGACGCTATTGGTGATGCCAACCATCTTTATATTTTGTCAAAAGCTGTTTGCAAAGCATATATTGAATTGAGAATGTACGCTGAATCAAAAGCAGTCTCTGCGCGTGAAGTTGGCCAAAAAATTAGACATAATTTGACGCGACAAATCATTTGGGCGAACCAATAGATCCGCGAGAGCCCTTGAAACGTAAGGCAGGAATTATTCGGATTCTTAAATGTCAATATGCGTATTTTCCACTCTTTTTTCGATAAAAGTACGACTACTTTTATTTATGTGAACACCTATTTCGAAATACGTTTTAGTATTCGACTTATGAATAAACACTGCTTCTTTTGTAGAGTGATTTATATTGTTTGGAGCTATTGGTTGCTATTTTTAATGTTAATTACATTTACAATTGCAGGTTTTTAGCATGGCAGAAGTTGCTGGAATAGAGGACGTCGCAAAAATACTATCAAAAACATGCAATGGATGACAAGTATTGCGATGATGAAATTTATCTATTATATTTCCAGGCACTTTCATTCGACATAACGTTTTTCGTTATTGAGTTTTCAGGATGAAAAGTGTTCAAAAATGACGCTCATCGATTTGAATTTTATAGTGATAATTAATTTTTCCAGATGCGAAATTGTCAAACAATTACGCTCATCGATTTGAATTTTATTGTGATCATTAATTTTTTCAGATGCGAAATTGTCAAACAATTACGCTCATCGATTTTGATTTTATGGTGAAAAAATTTCATCATAGAAAAGGAGACATCGAAGTTTCACATAATCAACTACCGTGAATTTTTTATGAAATAAAAACATTGCAAATCTCATTTGGGCATGCACTTTCCATTATTAAACTCCTATCATTTTCAAGGGTAGTAAATTTTAGGGTAAATTTGAGAATATCGACAAAGAACATATTTCGATGATTTGAAATTCCGCGCCAGAATCGTTCCTCTTTCCTACTAAACATGGCTTCTAATCGGCACAAAGCTCTCAATGGGAGAGTCCAGCCGTCCGCTATCCAGTGTATACTATAGATCAGTGATGAATCCGGAAAGCCGAATAAGACTTGGATTCTATCGGTAAAGAAAAATGAGCATGCGAGCGGGGAAAAAAACTCTTATTTTCCCTGCTCGCAGACAGGTGGCGCGTATATGAATGGATTTTCAAAATATCTAAATATCTTGCATGAAAAAAACAAGCCCAGTGGGCTGCTTTGAATAACTGCATCAATAAACAAACATTCATGGCAAATGAAAATTAAATGCCAATGGTACGAAAAATTCATTCCAAAAATTTGCACGCGACGCGGAGCAAAGATACATGCGATTCCCCCCACATTATATATAACCAGTAGCAAGTATTTCAGGAAGAAGATCAACTTGAATGTGCACGCGGCATACATGAACAATTTCCTGAAAAATTGAAAAATAGAATTTGTTAATTTATGTCACATTTTCTCTTTGCAAAATCTTTTGCAATATAAAATATTGCCTACATTATTTCGATATTTCATACAATTGTATAATTTTTGAAAAGTATTCTAAGACTTTTCCCGAGCTTCCGAGACTTCTTAGTTCGCTGTGAAATAATTCCGAAGTTATTTGCAAAATTTTTTGCAATTATCGAAATTGTGAAAATTTGCATGATATTTTCTCAAATTTTACATTACAAAAAAAGGATTTTGAGACTTTCGTCAAGCTTCCGAGACTTCTTAATTCACTGTGGGAATACCCCAAACTAAATAGATTTAGCGCGCATTATTGAGGCCAGTTATAATTTTACTGCGAATTGAAAATCCTCACGAGCTTAAAAAAAGTCTCAAAATGTTCTTGATAAAATGAACCATGCGACATAACTTTATGCAAATTTCCGAAATTTTCGTTATTGCAAAAGGATTTGAAAATTACTTTGAAGTATTTTCACAGCAAGTTGAAAAGTCTCAGAAGCTGAAGGAAAGTCTTGAAATGTTTCTTATTGAATATATAATGTGATAAAATATCATGCAAATTTTCGCAATTTGTGTGATTGCTAGTTTCTTTCATTACGCATCCAATTGATACGTCATACGCACCAAAATATTGAACAAAGTACAGACGGCATGACGAAGAACAAGCCGTGTTCAACTGACAGCTGAACTTGAGATACGGAACCGTGGTTATCTTATTCAGCTCCATTCACAACACTTGGTTACTCCGATCAACTGCGGTTAGCTCCGGTCGATCCTTATGAACAGGCTTAATAATTTGAGCTAGGGAAGAAAGATCCGATCGTACATACAAAGATCTCTATATAGCTCATCAGGCTGGAAAAACATGGAAAAACGGGGGATTGAGTGTCTTAGACCATATAGTACATGGACTGCTAATGCTGGGCATCATGACGCTCGAACATAGGTCGTGGAACGTGACGTCACTGATAGAAAGGGGGGAGTCGAGCCGAAATGATACGACGACGCTCGAATAAGCGAGCATAACAATCATGCGGCTGTTTTGTTGTACTGTCAGCTGAGGCTGCTGCAAGCTCTTTTTTATCGCAAATCAATTAAAATTACGTGAGTTTCGCATCGAAAGTGTTGCAAAACGTGCAAAGCTAGTGCTCGTGCGCAAGATGGCCGAGAATTCACTCTATTGTGTCATTTGTGGACAAATACTCGACAGCATGAAACTGGGAATATCGTACCATAGGTATGTATGAACGAATGATAAATATACACATCGCTGCAAGTATCGTGAGTCGAAAATTTTCTTTTAAACTTTTTGCTGTGAATCTACAGATTTCCAAAGAACCGTGCTAACCAGTGGTTGGATCTGTTCGATATATCTGCGAATCCAGGGAGCATATGCAAGATCACCAATAGTCGTCTTTGCAGCCGGCATTTTCTTCCCGAAGGTTTATATGTCAACACCAACAGCTCAAAACGTTTGAAACAAAATGCCATTCCCTCGATACGTCTTATCAGCGAGTGGGAACTAGGTTTTTATTAAATCTTTTTATTCAATCAGAAATTTTTAAAACTGACCTAATTGTTATCGTCTTACAATATACGGAATCCGAGATTGAGAAATTCATGAAAAAAAAAAAATAATAATAATAATTCCGAGGTTCAAAATTTGAAAATTTTCCAAAGGTACAAGACTTGTATAAAAAATACCGAAAAATTATATGTTTAGATCCGTAAATTCCGATCCAATGATATTCTGAATAATCAAATTCAAAAAGTCCAAATAGTTCTAAATATGAAAAAAAATTCAAAAACAATTTTTTTTTTCAAATCATATTCCAATTCCGAAATTCGATTTACTGCGAAGAAGAACACTATTTTTGAACTTCGAAAGTGAAAATTATATCGTAATCGAATGAAACGTTCAAACTTTGATCCGCCAGAAAAATCGAATGCTTGAAATGATGTTGACTCGATATTTCCAAACCATTTTGCAGTGAAGATTAAGAACGTGAAAAAAAGCGCTGGAGCTGGGCTCAGATACCTGAGTCTTTGAAGTTGAATGTGGGGATGAATGTGAAAGAAAATTTAATTGCCAGAAAAGTCCTCTTTGAGAACCAATCGTCCAGTATTGATGATAACATAGCAAAACCGAAATTATCTGGATGTTGCTTTGTTGTGTAGGAGACGAATTGGATTGAATTCATTCTTTTTTTCGTAAGTATTGGTGATTATTGTCACTGAAAATTTGTCAAAAAACTGATTACTATCGTGATTGATATTTTCTACAGATTCTCGAAGAATGAACGAAGATGAATTTAGTTACGGGCATGTAACATAACTGGTCACGTCCCACCTGAGGCCGTGCTTCGCAGCCGCCATTTTGAACCCCCTTGTGAACACCATTATTCCTAGCAAATTCTCTAATTCTGATTTTGAAAAACCACCAGAATATTAGATGTTTTTTTAGGTTACGCAAATGATTTTTTCTTTCGCTCACGTCAATACTCTTGTCATTGTAGTTCGCGTCAGTTCTGTAGATAGCTCTGTTCAAATTCTAAAGTGAGCGAGAACCATGGAAACCCTCAATTTTCATGAATGGAATTAGAACCATTGAAACTGTTAAGAGTGTCAAGACCAGAATTAAAAAATTCGAACCTGGACGAATTTGCGCTCGAACGGAATGTCATTGAGTTTGAAATTTTCTAAAGTTCTCAAAATGGGAACAATTCAATTCAAATACAGAGATTTTTCCGAACTCTTTTCGGCTTTTTCAATTCAAAAACCTGTCCTTCAGAATTGGCAATTGAAAACCTATTATTGAACAAATATGGAATTTGTCCTATTTCAAGATATAATTTGTAAACTATATTTTTTATCCCAATATTCAATTATTTTTGATTCTCCAAATTATTTAATGTTATAAATATTTCATTGTTATCAAAGAACAAAAATTGGAGAAATATTGAATCTAAAATCGTTTGGAGACCACTAAAAACTTTTCAAACTGGGAATTCTGAAAGAATTCAAATTTCTCCCCGATTGATTTTGAACATTAAGAAAAACTCTCGATTCTTTTCTCTCATTTTTCATCGCGATAAGAGACAATTAAAAGAAAAAAAAATCCCAAAACCTCCAAGGAATGGAAAAAGAATTTATTTGACAACTCAAATCTCTCTAATACAAAAATACCAAAGAATATGGAAAAACTTATTACACTCGACAATCTCGATAAATTGATTCTTAACTCTGACATATTTCGGCTTTTAAAATTCGAAAGCCAGTCCAGAAACAAAAAACCTGATTTAACGAATGTACAATTTGAATTGGTTTTGATTTATATATTCGATTTTCAAACTATCGAGTTTTATTTTGTACCTCAATATTGAATTATATTTAATTTTCAAAATTATTGCATATCAATGATATCAAATTATCTTTTAAAAACAATAACTTACCGAATTAGTACATGAAATTCAGAACTTATTTATATTTTGTGAATTAGAAATTTTAAGAAAATTCCCATTCTCTCCCGATCGATTCTGAGTATCAAAAAAAAAAACTCAATCTTAACCGTTCTTCCTAATTTTTTATAGCGATAAAGGTCGATGATTTATCGAGAAAAATTACAAAACCTCCAATAAATGTAGAAAGAATCTATTTGACAACTCGAATCTTTTAAATACAAAAATACTTGAAAATATAACGAAACTTATTATACTTGACAATCTCGATAAATTATTTTTCGACTCCAACAGTTTTCGGCTTTTAAAATTCAACGACCAGTTTGAAAACCAAAAACTCTATTAAAGTGATTTATTATTTGAAATTGTTTCAATTCGTATATTCCATTTTTGAACCGAATTGAATTTTGTAACTCAATATCCAATTATGTCAAATTTCCGAAATTATTTCTAATTATAAATATTTTATCGTGTTTGAAAAAAAAAAAATCACTCAATTGATACATGGAATCTAGTACTTATCTAAATTCTGTGGATCAGAAATAACAAACTTTTGTTCCGATCATTAAGTAGGAATCCGAATTCGAGTGATTCATTCACAGAAATTCTGACAATTTTCAGGGAATCAAAGGTGAGGTCTCGGAGGGACGAGAATCTGGTTGCTGCGGAATTTAACGTTCAAGATTACGTGCAACGTCAACAGCAATCTCGAACATCCTGTTCAAATTCCTGTTTCAATTTATTCTAAAAAGCTTTTTCGACGCTTAATATGATAATGTGATATTTATTCATTTCGAA
>JABFOS010000011.1:0-19888 GCA_022817785.1 Amitus sp. ZL-2020 | reverse complement strand
TACCTATCTTTCAAGAAAACGTGATAAGACTTATTTCGAAATTTTCAGCAACAATTTCCGCACGCTATCTCACTATGTGCTTGCCAGAAATAATCGAATCGAAAGTCATTATTTTTTATAGCCAAATATGTGTGTATTCTCGTTCAGAAGAATATCCGGTATTAATGAAGAAATTTCGACGTTTGTTGTTGACATTTCCCTATGGACTTTGAATTAATGCCAAGACCAGCTGTTAACTGCGGTAGTCGAATGGACGTGCGAATTTCAAATTGAAGACTGACGGAATTCTTCACTTTTTTGTAATTCACAAAATGACTATTTCAGTTTATCAATCGAATAGGTCCGAAGAACTGCAACTCTTAACACATGACAAACAAATATTTTTCGGTAGAATCGAAGTTAAATAAAATTTTGAAACATACTTTTTACAGTTCGATCAGTGATACACAAGTGACACTATTTTTTTTGGTTACTCAGATTTAACTGAACGACAACACTGGATGAAAAATTAATTACTATTCCCAGGCTCTAATCTATTCAAAACACAATGGATATTATTTAGATATACAAAGTTCAGTTTCAGCTATAGTGAGAACAAGTTCTTTCTTAAATACCTTGGGCACAACGGAAATTCTATTGTTTCTTTTTCTTCACTAAATTAAACTCGAGAAATGTTGGCAGCTCTCTCTGGGTTACACTTTAAAATACGAAACATAACGGTCAAAGATTTGGTGATGTTTCCATCTTTGCTGTGTTTATATTTTTGTTCTGCACTGTTTTCAGAAACGTTTCGTACACGTGTTGATTCTGAGCCAGTTAAAAACATGCTAAAAAACAAACTACATCTCATATAAATCTAGCATTTTAGTACAGAAATGTTTCGTGCATTTTCACCAAAGGAAAAAAACATACGCATGGCTTGAGCTCCTATATGGAAAAAAGTTACATTTGAATATAGCTTTGATATGATTATTATTGAATTATTCTCCAATTTTGATTCATCTATGATGCACAACGTTGTTTTTAGAATCTAAATAATTGCTTCATTCTGCCGTTATGGTCTATGGTACATACCAAGAGTAAACGCAGAATATCTGCTAGTCCATTCAATGAAAAAACCATATGGATATTAATGAATATTTATGAAATATTTCGAAGAGAATTCTGAAAAAAATTTGTTGACAAATTCGCGCAGTTTTTCACAGTTTTATAATAACACAGGTCATTAAAAAAATGAGACGATCGTGTTAACGAAATCGTTTTTCATTTTAAGCAAAAAACGCTGATTTCTTGACATTGGATTTGTTACAACGGCAATTGCAAAGCACTCCTTGTGATAGTTTTTTTAAAAATATTTATAGAAATACAATTGAAACAATTCTATTTTTATGAGCATTGGAATTCATCGAATTTTTTTCTGGTTTGACAGTATATTATTTTGTTTTCAAACACAATCGGTCGAGAAATATTAAATCTCACATACGCGAAAAAAATCTCAGATATCATGGCCCTTTTGAATTGAACAATTTGAATCTTAAATCTCAGTTCGACCGGTGACACTATCGATCTTTTGACTCTCGAAAGTGAGAACCAATCAATTAACGAGCGGTCGATCATTCTCGCCTGCGCTTTTCTGGCATTGTTGGATATTGAAAAACATTTCGTGTTGGTCATAGTGTTGTGACATTAGACAGATGTTGTGAGGCAAGAGTGAAAGTCGAACGTGCCAAGGAGATTGGGAAAATTCCAAGAAAAATTCGTAAGAATAACCACTGAAGCAACTGATATTATAGGCTGAATTTTCCCGAGGAAAAAAAAACTCCGCTCATCATCGTTCACTTGGCAAGTCGGCTCATATTTTAGGATCGAATCATGAGAATGTGGTTGATTGAGTGATTTAACGTTATGGTTTGGTGCAATAAACGATCGCGGAATACCAGTATGCTACAAGCTTGACTTACATTCATGATCAGCGGCAATTGAGAGAAACTTTATTATTAGAGTATTTCGTACAAAATTGAAACCATACGAGATTTCGATTGCCTTCAAAATTTGATCTTATCGATGATTAACACGGAGCCGTTTTTCTTACGTTTGAAATTCATAGATTTTCAGATTTGGTGTCAGCAATTTTTCATCATCTATATAATTATCCTATTTTGATAATTTAATCAATTATATGGGACTACATTTTTTGTAGCTGACTGACTTGCAGATGGAGAAATTTATATTGTACAAGAAAACCTAATTTTAGGTGAAATTTTAGATTCGCCAGATTTCTGTAATAAGCGAAAAAAATCTAATCATGCGAGAAATTCGATTTCGATAGAATGGAAGGTATTTTGAGACAAAAAACTTTTTTTTTCCAACGTTCAATAATTATGGTCTACAGAACATTCGATACGAATTATATATTTTCGTATTTTAGAAATTACCGATGATGGTGAGATATATTTTGTACACAAAAGCAATGGTTGTCATGATTAATAAGATCACAATAGCTTTGTTTTTTGAAAATCCTCTCTCTATCGAGAAACAATATTCTACGCATCAATAAATGACGTGTCATTATTTTTTATCCTCTAAATGAATCCGGGAATTTCCATCCGAAAATTCCGATTTTTTTGTAAATTTGTTGAAAACATAGAAAGCTACTCAGAAAAGTTCATTTCTATCGTACTTGCGAATTTTATCATGGATAAATACAAAAAATTCGATTATACGTTTCGGTTACTGTAAAAAATGGCGTGCAATAGGAGAAGTACATTTCCATGAAAGTGTCAAGTTTTTTGGACGGATAAATTATTTTAAATGATTCATATATGGAGCCATTCTATTATATTTCATTGGTTAGAAACGGTGAAAAAGTTGACAATCTCGGAAGTTACATAGATACTTCGACTCTGATTTTGAAATAATGTAAAATTCTCGCTCAAATAGCTCTATTTTTTTGTTTTTCCAGAAAAATCTCTGTATAATAACAAGGATTGGACGGAAAAATCTATCAAGATTCCCCACCATGGAAGGACATTCATTCACTTGCGATCGTTGCAAGAAGACTTTTACGTCGAAAAATGAAATCATCACCCACATTTATGCAATCTGCTTGAAAAAAGGTTTATTTCATTTTACATCCCTCATAGTTCTGAAGAAAAGCGTGCATAAGCACGCGTGCGAAAAGTGAAACTTTTTTCTCATGGTGAAACGTTTCCGTTTAATAGTGTGAAGTTTTTGTTTCGTCGTGAAACGTTTTGTTTCTTAGTGAAACGTTTACGTTGCCGAGTGAAACGTTTTAAATCACCCCCCATGAATTTTCTGCTGATGCCGCTATAGAAGTTCCACTTCAATAAAAAATATAAGGAATTATACACATTTCCATAGATTCTTATGTTAAGTAAGTGATGGATAACAGCCAAAATTTTGTATTCAAGGCCTAGAATTGGATCATAATTAAATCATAAGTTCTTATGCCACGTTACACAGTCATGAACATGTATATCACCTCGAACACGCACATGTATACCAATTTTTGTACGATCATTCAGAATTCCAATTTTTCAATTTTATTAGCGAAATTGCGAAAATTTGGAATTCAAACATTCACAATAGCTTTTCGAAACAGCACAAAACCTCACATCTTTTAAACCGAATGATTCTGAAATTAAATTCATAATCGTGCAATTCTATTGGCATCACTTGACAAAATCGTAGTTGACTTCATCCAGTTCGGTCTGATGTCCATAACCACCAACTTTCGGTCTGAAATAAGTCAATTTCTGCCCTAGAACATGGTGGCGAATTCTGAGATAAAGTCAAACTTGTGAGATGCGTTTGCCACATATTTGCAAAAGTGTACTGGATATATATGATTTATTTGAGGATGACAAAGCACTAAACGGCTACTACATGTTGATCGACTGAAATACAAGAAATTGATTAAAGTACAATAAAGTCCTGGAAATCAACCAAATCTGGACCCATAGTTTTGAATATCTATCCAATTCGAATCTCATTTTCATCTACGCTCGCATGTCAGTCTTGTCTGGCTCAAGATCACAGGGGCTTTACTGAAACATGAAGTTGTCCAATTAAGATAACGAATCACAATATTTTATTGGAGTCTATAAATGGGTATCGAAATGAACTTAAATCCGAGTCCAAAAATTGGAGCTGAGACCGGAATGAATCTTAGAGTTTCTTGAACCCGAACTTTAATCAATGGATACTGGGAAATATTCATGTCAAATTTCGGGTATCCGAACAAAAATTTAGGCACGAATACGATGACCATATAGCATTTTTTTTATTAAAAAACAAGCTTTTTATCATAGAGTGAATCATGTCTAAAGACGTTAGAAATTCTTATATCATGACACTTGAAGGTCAATTGAACATGAAAACTAGAACGAAAAATCTTTCTTAAAAGGAGTTTTAGGAGTTAGAGATGTTGATCAAAAAAGTTTTTGCCAACGCTAGAAATATACAGATTTTCGAGTGTTCAAAATTCAAATGTTTTCTCGATGATGAATGTTTCATTGTTTCGACAGGGATGCAGACATATCCTTGCGGTATTTGCAGCAGAAGCTTCAGTCTCCAATTTCATCGGAATAGACATAGACATACTCATTCGAGCGCGAGACCGCATTCGTGCGACATTTGTGGCAAGAATTTCGAGGAACGGGTACATTTAAAAGCACACGAAATTGTTCACAGTGATCAGAGACCGCACTTGTGTTTAATTTGTGATAGGAAATTTGAAACGATCGGACAACTTAACGAACACAGAAAAACCCATTCCGACGAAAGACCGCACAAATGTTCGATTTGTGATAAAAAATTCAAGACGATTCGAGTACTTAACAACCACAAAAAAACCCACTCTGACGAAAGACCGCACATTTGTTCGATTTGTAATAAAAAATTCACGACGATCGAAGGACTCTACCACCATAAAAAAATCCACTCCGACGAAAGACCGCACGAATGTTCGATTTGTGATAGAAAATTCAAGACGATCCGAGCACTTGACAACCACATGAAAACCCACGCCGACAAAAGACCGTACGAATGTTCGATTTGTGATAGAACATTCAAGACAATCCAAGTACTTAACTACCACGGGATAACCCACTCCGACAAAAGACCGCACATATGTTCGATTTGTGATAAAACATTCAAGACGATCAAAGTGCTTCGCAAACACGAAAACGTCCACTCTGACGAAAGACCGCACATACGTCTGATTTGTGATAAAAAATTCAAGACAATCCAAGTACTTGACAACCACAAAAAAACCCACCCCGACGAAAGACCGCACAAATGTTCGATTTGTGATAAAACATTCAAGACGATTGGAGTACTTCACAAACACAAATACATCCACTCCGACGAAAGACCGCACATATGTTCGATTTGTGATAAAAAATTCAAGACGTTCGAAGGGCTTTACAACCATGAAAAAATCCACTCTGACGGAAGACCGCACAAGTGTTTTGTATGTGATAAAAGATTTAAGACGATCAAAGTACTTAACGGACACAAGAAAACCCACTCCGTCGAAAGACCACACACGTGTGCGATATGTGATAGAAGATTCAAAAGGGCTTGGGATCGCAACGAACACGAAAAAATTCACTCCAACGAAAGACATCTCTCATGTCCGGTTTGTGATGAAAACTTCAAGACGTCCAGAGGCCTCAAAAATCACGAATATATTCACACTGGCGATCAACTGTACTCGTGTTCGATCCGTCGAGAGAAATACGAGACTATTGAAGGTCTCAGTGTACATAATCGAGTTCATAGCGATTTGAAACTATATCCATGTCTGTTTTGCAAACGTCAGTTCAGATATGAAAGATGCATGGAAAAGCATCTACGGATTCATGAGACATCGCGCAAATTTCCCACTCGTGGTAAAACACTTACATTGCCGTTACATTTCTACAAGATTGTTTAGACGATGGAGATGATCATTGAAATTACTTTGGCTTTTAAACCGAAAACCCAACAATGTCTAATCACCATATTCAAATGTTTGGAATCAACATCGAATCAAAGTTGAATTAAAGTTATAAAATTGTAGTTTTAGGCTCATTCGAACGTTTTCTACGAACGTTGTGTATCGATCATTTTAACATTGATTAAACCTTCTCAAAACATCGAGCTAACATTTAATTCTGATATCAATGGTTGTCGATAGAACAAGGTTTGGAAAACCTCGAGCCAAGGTTGAATCCAACTTGTACCAACGTCGAGACAATCTTAACAAGAGTCAGATGCCTACATCAATCTAATCATGAACCAACGATATGGTTTTCATCAGGTTATGACATCTCCGGAGGCTCGATTAGAATCTATGTAACATCTGTTTTGGCAGATCATAAAAATTTATTTTTTCTCATTTCATCATTTTTTCGACAGGGGCTGATGCTGTTGGTCAGAAGAAGCCTGCAAATCCCGAGAAAATTCCAATAAATTTGATTTCACCAATCGGGGAACGATCCAATACTACGATAGAGTCCACTAAGCCAACACCAATCATTGACAAAGTTCTCAGAGTGGAAATTGTGAGATTGGATCGGGAAAGGTTTTTCAAAGAAGAAATCGGTGAGTGATCAAGTTTTAAATAAAAGCAATCTATTTCTTTCGAAGTCTTTTTTACTAGA
This sequence comes from Amitus sp. ZL-2020, assembly GCA_022817785.1. Taxonomy (NCBI): domain Eukaryota; kingdom Metazoa; phylum Arthropoda; class Insecta; order Hymenoptera; family Platygastridae; genus Amitus; species Amitus sp. ZL-2020. The sequence goes on along the minus strand of JABFOS010000011.1, from coordinate 13,220 downwards.
GAAAGAAAAAAATAGGTCTAATTCTCTGAAAAAATTTTCTTATCAGACAACATGATTCAAAATCTTCTGAAAACGTTTCTCAATACAGTCGAGTGCCCATTTGCATGGACATACAATAACATTCTGAAATTTTCGATACTACATAATTTTGTATATAAGTTCTGAAATTCCTCATGACTCTGAAAACTGTGAATTGGTTTTGACTTTTAGAGTTTCCGATTCATTATCTACTCCTTGAAACAAGCTATAGGTTATATCTTTCGAGGACCTTTGGAAAACGAAAATTTTTATTAATTTTCCGGAAAAACCTTGCAGAATTTCCAAAATTGTTCCAAGAATCCTGAATCGAAGCTAAATTTCTCGAGGCCTCATGATGATTTCGAGAATATCAATTTAATATTCATTGTTGTGTATGCACTTTTTAGAATCTTACTTTTTGATCGATAAATCATAAAATCATTTTCAGATATCGACAATGACCTCGATTGTCCTCTTCCAAACAAGCTAATAAATACACAAGAAGAAATGATCGAGCTGCATTCGAATAATTCAGAAGATTCGGAATGGATAGGTAATGTCAACATCCAGAATATGACTGAAGAATATGAGTCATGATTCAATCCATCTCAGGTAGTAACGTCAATCTTTTCGGTCAATGGATGAGGTAAGACATTGCATTCCAAGAAGGATTAAAAAGCTCTCCAATTGAACCAGAGTCAGATGTGGTAGAAGCCTCAATCATGAATCTTGAAGAAATTTGAAAGAAAACCGCTGCTTATTTTCGAGTCGCTTCTCCATTGAATACAAGAAAGTTCATTTATCAAACAACTCACAATTTTTCCAAACTGCTCCAAAAACAAAAGATCATGCCTTGATATCAGGGCTACGAGTTTCTGATCAATGAGTTATAGAAGTAAGTCGTGAATCATATGGTCTGCTTTGTTAGTTGATGATAATAAAAGAATATCGTGAGAGTTCATTGTATCAAATGAAAACATGAAAAAAGAAATTGTAAGGTCGAGTAAACTGACATAATTTTTCACTTATGTGGGGTGGATGAAAAATTATGATCTTTATTGTAACCCAATAAATTAGCTTAGGTCCGATTAAACAATCAAAATTCTTGTCTCCAGTTCTCAAGACATTGTTGTAGGTGTAAGAAATATCCACGATGGACTGCCAGCTACTACAATCTTTATCCGACCTCGATTACGGATACATCCAGCGAATTCCTGATTTCACGACTTAAAGTCAATGAAGAATATAATTTCGTAAAGGCGAGACATCTATGTCAGACTACAAGATGAAACAAATAATTATTCTCGACTTTTCATGTTACAATTCTGGTCTAGATGCCTATTATTTCATCCGAACATTCAAAATTCATCCTCCATTCACTTAGTCTAACATTATTAGGTTTACTCTAAAACAAGAGCTTTCAGAAGACTTCAAACTCATATTCCAAAAATTAAAAAGATTAACTTTAGTTGCAGGTAAGATATAACCATCTTGAAAGCCGTGAAAGCACAATTTTTCTTCGACAATTTAGATCATAAAACGCACTACAAAACTATATGGTCTCGATATAAAACGCGTTCAATCGAACAATCCATTAGACTATATATAAGAATTATCAAATTGTTTAATTTCCGAAGCATGTCGGAAGACCCCCTTAAGGACCATATCGTAAGTTCAAGGTGGGAGCAACCTTGAGCTTGAGTGGATATGTCATGATTTCCAACCTTCATTCTGAAAACTAGTCTTCATAACCTTTTCAAAACGTTGTTTTGAGGTAACATCGACATTCATCCAAGTTTGCATCAACCTTGATCTAATAAAGTCGTCTCAACATATGTCCCCAACATCGAGATAACCGTTGACCAATGTGACGGTTCTTATGAAGATGCATATGACATTCATCCAAAGTTTACGTGGATATTATGTATACTCGACATCCCCACGAGAACCATGATGTTAGTTTAGGGTTAAAAAAACGTTAGAACTCAACGTTTGAACAACCTCAATCAAATGTAGATATGTTCTAGTAGCCAACCTTGATCCGACGTTGGTTTTAAAGCTCTTTTTGGGGTACTTCAAACGTTGTTTTGAGGTAATTCCGGAATTAATCAATAGTTAGATTGACTTTGATTAGATGTTAGCAACCAACCTTTATTTTAGGTTGTTTTTTTATGTTGGTTCGAGGTTGTTTCAACCTTGATCGAACATGAGCCTCTAACGTTCAAGATCAACGTTTGATCAAGGTTGAAAACAAAATCGAATAATTCCAAAAACAACCTTCAATTTATTTTGACAGTAAACATAGAATCAGGGTTGATATAACCTTCCATGGATGTTTAAACAACCTCGAATCAATGTTACGGTTTTGTGGGGTGATGATCAAAATATTTATCTATCACGTGCTTTCATGTAAAACTATATGTCGGAACGCACTTCGATTTTTAATCTATCCAGGATATCCTGATCAAACACGTATCTTGTTACTCATTCTAATGACTTCTCTCCAGGAACATTCACATATTCATTTTCCTCCATTCAATCGACAAATACTAGCCAACATTTTCGTATTACCATATCATTGTCGAAGATGCCATCATAAATTCATTCTGCGAACGTTGTATTATCTGTTCCATCTGCGACATCGCATTAGAATCGATTTCCTGGAGATCGTATGCAACTATCGCCAAGTCCGAGACATTGCCTCAGATCTCGGTCGTGAGTTTCGTTCGCTATCAAAAAATACCATCTAAATCGACGTGCTTCCCACAAAAAGGTTTGAACTCTTTGGACTTCATTCCTTACCACAACGTTGACGAACGATTTGAGGACCACATGGTAACACGTGAGACGGTACGATTGCCACAATTGTATATATAGTAGCCTAGATCCAAATCTAGTTAAGACATTTTTTCTGCAATCACTAATTGATGACTTGGTAGTATTTCCAAAATGTCTCGGGATGACGAAGTGAGATTGAAACACAGTTGGTAGAAATGCTTCCGCAAATTTTTCCTAGTTGTCCCGTGTGTTATTACATCCAGCTTTTCCGAGTTCTCGCAGTTGCCTATAATAAGTGTTGAGAAACTCTCGATGGTAAAGTTCACCAATCGATAATCAACTTTGTCGAAACAAATAATCGCTTTATCTTGAAATGATATTCCCAAGAAATGACGTCGGAAATAAGGACCGCAGTTAATAACGATTTCGTTCAGTTCAGAATCGTTCAATTTTGGTGCCACAAGATTTTGCCTATCCATTTTCACTATGAAGTCGGTGATTTCCAACATGTTCTTGTCAAAATCGTCTCATCTCGGGCAAACTGTAATTTGATTACTTCATTACAGATCGAAGATATTCCATGGATGATTCCTTTCTGTTAGACCTTCGCTGAAGTTGAATATATCTTTCAATGAGAGTAACGAAAAGATGTAATACATGCAGTCTTCTGGAATATATCATGATGCAGTCTTTATTTCCATATTATTCCCTATCTGGTTGCTTATACGCTAAGCAAAAATTCTATGATAAGAGTAAACTTATGTCCCTGATGCTATAGAGGGTGAAATTTCCAGGATTAAACACTTCTTGTATCGATGGTTGTAGCAATTGAAGGGCAGAGTCATGATAGAAAATATACCAAGGATTGCTCATAAAAAGCTCAAATTTGATTACATGAGTGTGCCTCGACATTGCGGTCGATTTATTAACCTGCTATAGATCCTATAACCTCGAGAACCGTAACATTTATCCGGAGTTTTTTTGACGTTGAGAAACAATGTGAAGAAGCTAAAATTGATATCAAAACAACGTCAAACTTATAAAAATGTGTCCTAGCAGCTGACCTCCTTTCGATTTCATTTGTCAACATTGATTGATGGTCGTTTCAACATCGGTCAAAGGTTATATCGACCCTAATTTGATGTTAAGCGCCAAAATCGATTGAAGGTTGTTTCTACAATCATTCGACTTTCTCTCAACCTTGATCGAACGTTGGTCTCTAACGTTCAAGGCTAACGTTGGATCAAGGTTTGAACAACCTTGAACCAACATTCAAACAAGCTCAAATAGAAGTTGATTGCTCACATCGAATCAAGGTAAATCTAACCTCAAATGAATGTCAATATAACCTTAAAACAACGTTGAAACCACCTCAAGATGAACTTCAAGACCAACATTAAAGCAAGGTCTGCTACTATAACATGTCTACATCAGATTTAGGTTAATGCAACGTTGGGTTCTAACGTTGTCTTGACCCCGGACCAACATAATGGTTTTTGTTTGGTTCGTTGATAAGATGTGTACTCAGGGTTACAGTGATCAAAGGACGCGCGTACGTGCGCGCCTGCGTGTGTTAAAAAAAAGAAATAGTGAATCAACGAAACAATCATGGAAACAAAAAGTTCCATTCCACTTGCACGTAATCGTAGCTGCATATTTTTTGGATTATCGCCTTGATATAGGTAAATTAGAGCAACCAAACGAATTAGGTGTCTTCAACCAGGATGTAACATCAAACGCTTGTCATATGTCAACGGGTGGCTCGTTGTACAAAATGTGTTGTCAAGAGTATTATTTGTTAGTCTCGCGTATAAGTTATCAGTGAACTGTGCCCCTTAGAAAATATAAGAGACGTTGGAACCAGAGTTATCACACATTTTCGTTTTTCCTGAGAATGTTTTAATCAAAAAACATAAGGATGGGTTGATCTCTAGATTTTTTCTTGCAGTTTTAACAAAATCATTCTTGTAGGAACTTTATTAATTTGAAGTCATTATACTAAACTTTTCTATTTTTTAATTTTCCCAGAAAGTAATTATTTTTTGGGCAGAATATAAAGATTTATTCGGATAACATGATTTCGGTTGAGATTCATAACATCAAACTCTTGATAGTTAAAAACCAATCAGATTGCTGATTGGGAACTGTGTTTATAGAGAAAAAATGCTGCTTTTTACCTTTTTTCTTCAATTTCAGAAATTGGACTTCAATTTTATTGAAGCAACATATGGAAAAGCAACATCTTGTACAAAAATGAAAATTGGTCTTGAAAACTTATTGAATGTACGAGGATAGAATCTTGATTATTTTCCCATCGGCATTCTAGACTTGTGAAACCGAATATTCCTGTGAAATCGTTGAAAACTCCTCTTGGCATTGGAGTATTTTCAATAAATTTATAGATCAATTCACTATATTCATATCTTGATAGAAACAAACGCTTCATTGAGGATAATATGTAAAGTTGCAGAAGAAAGCAATTTAATAGAATTCAGATGAACAAACAATTGTAAAAACGATGTGAGTCGTTCTTCGGAGTGATTTCGACTCAAAATTCTAATTGACTTACAATTCGTTTCTTTGCACGGTACACAGAATCAATCGATACGCATATATTGTGTAAGCTTGCAAATAACCGTTGTAAGAATTCATAGATTTTCGAATTTTGAAATTCTCTTCCCGATAACCAAAGTTGATTCTTCAAAACGGTGTTGGAGGTCGAAAAGCGATTAATTTTGTCGAATTGATGTCCATTTGACGTCATAAGCTTACAAATATACCAATTTAAAGCGAACTTGACGTCGAGTATTTCGTCAATGTGGACTTCCAATTCCGCCTCGAATGCGATCTTACATTGACATCAAATTGACATACAGTTCTTACCTACAATTCAGAACCGAATTGATCATGATTTTAGTATCTAATTTTCAAACACCGAATCTTACTATTATGAATATTTCATAGCGTAAATCATGCAGTTTGAGTATTATGAAGTATTTTGCATCAATTTGACGAACATATAAGATTAAGGATTCCCATCAATTTGAAATCAATTGAAAATCAGTTCTGAATCGAATAGATTTCGACATTTGATGTAACCGACTGCCAGCAATGGTCCTTATTTTGACATTGATTTGATGGAGTCACTTTTTTTTACCTCAAACTGACAATAAATGCGGACTCACATTGACGTCGGATATACATATACCTCGTTATCGGGAAGCTAAAGCATCCGACTTTTTCAAGAAGCTTCTATTTCGCAAAAATATTGATAAACAGAAAAAATATTCAGGAAAAATCGACGACTGTCTTGACAATGTCAAAAATATAAGAAACTAAAGAGATTCATTGGTGTGATAAGTGAGCAATTGCTCCGAGAAAATTCGTGACAAATTTTCAAATGTTAGGTTATCTACCTATCTTACACGAAAACGTAATTGGACTTATTTTGAAATTTCCAGCAACAATTTCCGCGCGCTAGCTTACTATGTGCTTGCCAGAAATAATCGAATCGAGAGTCATTATTTTTTATAGCCAAATATGTGTGTATTCTCGTTTAGAAGAATATCCGGTAACAATGAAGAAATTTCGACGTTTGTTGTTGACATTTCCCTATGGACTTTGAATTAATGCCAAGACCAGCTGTTAACTGCGGTAGTCGAATGAACGTGCGAATTTCAAATTAAAGACTTACGGACTTCTTCACTTTTTTGTAATTCACAAAATGACTATTTCAGTTAATGAATTGAATGGTTCCGAAGAACTGCAACTCTCAGCACATGACAAACAAATTTTTTTCGGTAGAATCGAAGTTGAATAAAATTTTGAAACATACTTTTTTAAGTTCGATCACCGATACAAAAGTGACACTATTTTTTTTTTGGTTACTCAGATTTAACTGAACGACAACACTGAATGAAAAATTAATTACTATTCCCGAGCTCTAATCTACTTAAAACTCAATGGATAGTATATAAATATAGAAAGTTGAGTTTCAGCTATAGTGAGAACAAGTTTTTTCTAAAATACCTTGGGCTCGACGGGAATTCTATTGTTCCTTTTTTTTCACTAAATTGAACTCGAGAAATGTTGTTAGCCCACTGAGTCACACTTTAAAATACGAAACATAACGGTCAAAGATTTGGTGATGTTTCCATATTTGGACCGTTTATATTTTTGTTCTTCGCTGTTTTTAGAAACGTTCCGTACACGTGTCAATTCTAAGCCAGTTGAATACATTTTGAGAAACAAACTAGATCTCATATAAATCTAGCATTTCAGTACAGAAATGTTTCTTGCATTTTCACCAAAGGAAAAAAACATACGCATGGCTTGAGCTTCTATATGGAAAGAAGTTACATTCAAATAAAGCTTTGATCCAATTATTATTGGATTATTTCCTAATTCTGATTCAATTATGATGCACAACGTTGTTTTTAGAATCTAAATAATTGCTTCATTCTGCCGTTATGGTCTATGTTACATACCGAGAGTAAACGCACAATATCTGCTAGTACATTCAATGAAAAAACCATAGGGATATCCTCGAATAATCATGAAATATTTTGAGAAGTATTCCGAAAAAAATTTGTCGACAAATTTGAGCAGTTTTTCACAGTTCTTCAATAACCTATGTCATATAAAGAATGAGACGATCGTGTTGACGAAATCATTTTTCATTTTAAGCAAAAAATGCTGATTTCTTGACATTGGATTTGTAACAACCCCAATCACAAGGCACTTCTTGTGAAAACTTTTTCAAAAATATTCGTAGAAATACAATCAGAACAATTCTTTTTACGATAGCATTGGAATTTATCGAATTTTTATCTGGTTCAACAGTCTATTATTTCGTTTCCAAACCCCATCGGTGGAGAAATATTGAATCTAACATACGCAAAAAAAATGTCAGATATCACGTCCCTTTGGGATTTAACAATTCGAATTTTGAATCTCAGTTCGACTGGTGACACAATCGATCTTTTGACTCTCGAAAGTTAGAGCTAATCGATCAACGAACAGTCGATAATGCCATATTGCATTCCGACATTCTCGCCTGCACGGATCTACCATTGTTGGATATTGGAAAACATTTCGTGTTGCGCTTAGTGGTGTGACACTTGACAGATGTTGTGAGGCAAGTCTGACAGTCGAACGTGCCTAGAAGATCGGGAAAATTCGTTAAAAAATCGTCAGAATAACAACTGGATCAACTGGTATTACAGACTGTATTTTCTCGAGGAAAAAAAACTCCGCTCATCATCGTTCACTCGGTAATTCGGCCTATATTTTAGTATCGAATTAAGAAAGTGTGGTTTATCCAGTGATTTAACGTTATGGTTCAATGCAATGAACGATTGCGAAATACTAGAATGCTATAAGCTTGACGAACATTCATAATTAGCGGCAATTAAAAGAAACTTTATCATTAGAGTATTTCGTACAAGATTGAAACCATCCGAGATTCCGATTGCCTTTAAAATTTGATCTTTTTTATTATTAACACGAAGCCGTTTTTTTTTACTTTGAAAATTTATTAATTATTAGTTTTGGTGTGAGCAAACTTTCATCATTCATAAATTATATGATTTTGTTGAATCTATTAATCATATAATAATACATTTATTGTAGCTTACTGATTCGCAGATAAAAGAATTCATATAATACAAAATAACCTTATTAGTAGTATTGTGGTCACTATGGACAGACAAAACAAATCCCCCACTCCTCCCTCCTGGCCTTGAAGATCTTGCGAGTCTTTATCGCTGACGCAGCGAATTTCTTAGCGTAAGGGAATCGCGGAAGGGACCGCGGAAGATTTAGGGAAAGGGTAAGCGTAAGGGCCGCGTAAGAGAGCAGCGCGAGAAGAATTCCCCCGCCCTGCCCCGCATACCCCGGGCCAAGGGATTGAAAATCAAAAATGGGAACGCTCTCTCCTCGCCCCGTACGCCTCGCAACGGCACGCGCCGGGAAAATAATACCCCGCGCCTAATATTTCTTAATTATAAGAATGTTTAAGGTTATTGAGGATAAGAATAATTCAATTCGATTTCAGAACTGCGGAAAAATAATTTCGAAAATGGTGAGACGAGTTTTGATACGACTTTTTATGTTGACCAAACTCGATACTTACTTGATAAATCTCTCCTCGCCCCGCACGCCTTGCAACGATAAACGGCACGCGCTGGGAAAATAATACTCCGCGCCTTATATTTCTTAATTAAAAGGATATTGAAGGATATTGAGAATAAGGATAAATTCATTCGATTTTAGAATTGTGGAATATAATCTTAAAAATGGTGAGACGAGTTTTGATACGACTTTTTTTCATTTTGACTAAACTCGATACTTGCCTGATAAAGCGCTGATTCCTCTCGAGCAAATGAGCAAAGCGGAGTAGCGCAAACGACTTGAGAAATATTTTTGGAAGACGAAAAGAGTTTTCAACGAAGATTTGGACCCAACATGAAGCGCAACCTCGACGTTTTTTTCTCGATCCGAAGAATGTAGAAAATTGAAGAAAACAAGATTTCCGTGATGCGGCGTAGTTTTATGGATCCTGAAATGAGAAACCGCACGTGCCGTATAAATCACTCAGCGCGCCGCATTGATATTATTTTTTAATATTCTTGATTCTAATTATACTATCGATCTGATTTTGACACTTCCACCGATTCTCATTGATAAGTATGAATCATTCTCATGATTCATAGAATGAGTAAAAAGTCATAGTTTGATTCATGAGACAAGTTTTTATATGGCATTTTTACTGGGTTGACTCGATACTTACCCGATAAAGCGCTGATTTCTCTTGTTCGAGCAGATAAGCAAAGCGGAATAACTCCAACGATTCAAATAATATTCCAACGACGTAGTTTTGAACGATGATTTGGACGCTTCGAATAATGAAGTGCAACCTCGACGTTTCTCCCTGTTCCGAAGAATAAAGAAAAGTGATGGAGGCAAGATTTACGTTATGTAGTGCAGTTTTATTCTATGTACAAGATTTGTTGGCAACGAACATATTCAAATCGTTGATGATAGTCGTGTAAATGGAGCGATCCGAAATGAAGTGAGGATAAGCTCGACGTAATGACATATCTGCGTTGTCCTTGAGATTCCAAACGTCATATCCGTACAAGCGATATCCCGAGACGAGAGTATCGTAAGCAAAATTGTTAGGATCCTTGTAATTTTTCAAGATGTCTGCCCAATCGGCGATGGCATTTTTGAGCTTTAAAAGGCCATTGACCGAAACTTGTTGAAAACAAAGGGGAAACGATTTTACGGCTAGAATATAGAATCATAAACTAAACTTTCGCAGATAAAAAAGAATAATTTTCACGGTAAAATAAAATTGAAACTTACTCGGATCGTCAAAGAACTTCCTGACCAGAATACATTTTCTGTCACGATTGATCACGGTGGAAGCCGATATACCATTATATTCGAATTCTTCGCCGATTCCAGGCTCCATCAGCGATACTGCTATCCGTTCGATCCGGCTGAAAATGTATGTTCAAGTATCTAAATCCATATCAATACCGCTCCAATATTGATTGATCAGGCTTACGACAGGATTCCAAGAGCCATTTTTGTTCTTTCGAAAAGCAGCAACCACAAGTTTTGTATGCGACTTGTTGAGCGTGAAGATTCGCGTAGCGACAGAGTTCTCTATCGCCGAACCCATCACTCGACTGTTCTTATTTGGATACTGGTTTTTTTTGGTTGTTTTCCCAATACTCTTAAAATCTTTCTATACTTCTGTTTCGAATCCCAAAACTCTAATTTATTGAGATGCCAATTTTCCCCTTTTGAAATAGTTGCAATATTTCACACCACATCATTACGCCAACCACTAAATATTTAAATTGTAAAATTGTAATAATCGGAAATTGCACAGAAACTATAAATAATCCACTCTTCGGAAGATACGTAAAATGTAGGTCGTTTCATATTTCAAATCATATTTTTTATTGTCCAATTCATATCTTTGATAGCGCGGTTTGAACAAACTTTTATCAAACTAGGGCTATACATTTTGTTCGATGTTTGAATAATGCTTGTTCAAGGTTAAGACTGCGATTTTGAACCAAATATTTCAATACGTTTGTAATATTTTAACGTATATATTATACATGCCCTTTTTTTGGCCATCTAATATCTAATGTAGGTTGAAGTGCAGGTCTCTTGAAATATAATTTTCATCACGTTACAAAACAATTGTTTTTATTAAAATTTAAGTTTTGGTCGATTTGAGATCAATTAAAGGTCGTTCTCGCAGGGTACTTCACTTTCTTACACATTATTTGCGTTCCCGTTTAACCAACCGAATCAAAAGTGAGACACTAGTGACTCACCAGTGACTTCTTTAATTATTTGACCAAGAAGTTATCTGAGAAGATAACTTCTGAGAAGAAGTGAATTTATTAATAGATCTTTCTTGACGTCTTTTGGAATTGATTAAGATCTTCAAAGCCAATGATTTGGGATTTCCCCAAATAAATGTGCGTACATCATTTATTGATATCTCGATATTCATCGAGTTCTCGAGTTTTAGATCAAGATCCATAATCTGTCATAATAAAATTAAGCCCATGAAATCCAAAAAATTGTTTCGTGAATAATAACTATATTCCGCGGCAAGCGAAAATGATGGAACTTATGGATTTTTACAAATATAAGTCGATCAATTATATTTTTCAAATTGATGAATTCTTTTTTCTCTAAATTTTAGGATGGAGGTCTCTACTACAGGAGAAATTCTCTTTGCCCTTGGATTGATGCAACTCGTAAAATAACTCGTAACACGATTAATAATGAATCTCGCTGTTTGGATTTAATTCTTTATTTGATGTTACAGATATTTTCGATCAACTTCCTTGTGCATTACTTTCAGATGAAGTGCATCTGGTTGTTGTTCGTTGTTGTAACCGTAATTCTCACCGTAATAATTGTAAGTTATTATTATTAAACATAACGCGTCCTAAATTTGGGCATGATAAATTTCTTGAAGACCAAATAGTATATTTCACAACAAGGGCCAAAAAGTTCAAATATGATAAGAGCAAGTTTGCATTTCTCGACTTCGTCTCGAAATGCAAAGCCCGAGTCGTATTCGTACTTTTTTGCCCGAGGTTTGGACACAATTTTGTTTTCCGATGGCGTAAGAGCGTTTTTCTGAGCGCGGAAAGGGACTTTTTCGCCCGAAGGAACACAAAAATTGTTTTTCGTTTAATTATATTAATGATATTTTATTTGTGGACATTTTCTCATACTTATTCCGAATGGAATGTCCGAAGACGAAAATAATGTTTGAAAAAATTTCAATTTTGTATGGGCCTTAATACATCTTCAGATCTAAAATGATAAGAGTACAATCATTTCACTGTGTTGAATCTATTTTCCGAATTTATTTTACTGTCAATACGGTTTTGCCCCCGGTCGAAGCAAAACTGTATGACTTACAATATTAATAATTGACAGAATATAATTATACAATTAACAAGTTTGATACACATCATAGCTACATAATGAACTGAACTAAGAATCCGCGAACTACATTATGAAAAAAAAAATTTTTCCCAATATGAAAAATTGATTTGAACGTTAGGTTTACGGTTTTTCCCCCTCTTCCCATATATCGATGTTTCGTAACTCGGGGTGAATCGAGAAAATGGAAAAATTCAGATAGTGACTCTTATTTAGGCAATTATTTGTTCGGCGGTTGGTCTAAACGAGATCGCGGGAATGGGGGATGTGAAACTGGTGGTGGCCCGGATACCGAGCGCCGCTAACAGAGACAACAAAAATGACAAATCTGCGGCGGATGCCATGAGGGAAGCGCGTTTCCTGTCGTGCCTGTCGGATCCGAACGTAGCCCGGATTGTGGGTGTCTGCGCGGCGGAGCCAGCGCCTTGGACCATTATCGAGTACACCGAACTCGGCGACCTCGCTCATTACCTACAATATAGCGAACCGATCACCAATTCTCAGAGGCCAAACTGCAGCCTCAATTTTCTCAGGTAGAAAAAGCTATTCAACGACACCAGATCTTAATTAGTCGTTCGATAATCAGGTAAATCTATCCAAACACGACATTTAGAATTTTTGACTAGTTTTGATAGATTGGAACTAGCTTCACATCGAAATGTTTTAGAAACGACTCAACAAATAAGAAGAGAGAGAAACAGACCTAGACCTTCAGTTTTGGTAATGACCTCCCAATATTCTAGTTTTCCTCTAGAAAGTCCATCTCAATTGACATGATCTTTTTCCAAAAAAATTTAAGCGTAAAATCACAAATGAATTAGTGAATTCTTGAAACTATAAGCTCAGAATTCAATCCTCCAATTCCAAACTTGGCAGCAGATTCATAGAAAACATGGGACTGTATAAACTCCCGAAGAATGAAAATAATGAAA
>JABFOS010000010.1:0-20335 GCA_022817785.1 Amitus sp. ZL-2020 | reverse complement strand
AACAAACTTTTCTTTCATAGTGGAATAATTTTTCAGTAAAAGTAAAAGCGGTGAATCGTCCCGGGCCAGCTTTCACGTCCTTCTACGAATCTGTGCACATCCGGTCGCTCTGAAAATGCATGATGAAAGTCTGGAGAAAAACAAAAGTTTCAAAAATGCAAAGAAACCCAAAAAGCAAAAGATTTCGTACGAAGCGGAATGCAACATGAGAGATTCACAAAGCAGTAAGCGATTGATGTAAAATTATGTAGGCATAAAAATTGTTGTTTCAACTTGTGTTCTTTTCAGACGATTTGGAAATTTCGGGGGTTGATGGAACACCGAAAAAAAAGTGGTGGGAAGACTACATTTCTGAAGATGACTCGAAGAATGTAGCACTTTCGTCTAAACTTCTGGTCTTGTTTTCAATACTTGAAGAGTGCAAAGAAATCAGCGATAAATTGTGCGTGGTTTGCTGGTGAAATTTGATGTCAATTCGATCGGGAATTTACATTATTTTAATTTTAATTTATTTTAATTCTAATTTCGACATTAATTTATTCTGCTATGAAAGTTAAATAGACACTTGAGTTACATTTTTGAGCTCAAAAAAGATTTTGAAAGTGTAGTTTTAAACAGTTTTTTTGTTCAAGAGAAATTATTTTAGAGAATATTTAACATGAGTCGTCAAAAAGTTGTATTTGACCTCTTATATGTCATCACATTACAACTGAAAAAAATTGCAAGTCGATCAGTTTCGGAACTATTCAAAAGTTGATTTTTTTCGCAGAATCAGAGGGAGCAATATTGATTAAAAATGTTATTTAGCTTGAACGTTATTAAATAAAAACATGTTTGGTCATTTTCTCGATACGAAACCAAATAGACTCGAGTGTCTTTTGAACTTCCCAAAATTTCGATAATTTCAAAGTTATAAGAAGTAGGGAAATTTTTGATGTGAATCATTGCAGGGTCGTCATTTCTCAGCACTTGAACACCCTTGAACTGATCGAGAAATTCTTGAGGCAAATTTACGAGATGTCTGAAGAAAACGAGAACGACCGAACTGAAAAGTGGATGCTGGGCATCCATTACTTTCGGCTGGACAGCAAAATCACTCCAGAGACCAAAAACCAGTGGTTGAACGAATTCAACAATGCCGGAAATGTTCGTGCCAGGCTCTTGCTCACTACGACAAGAAGTGGCGCTTCAGGAATGGATTTTACGGGCGGAAATAGAGTATTTTCAATTTCTTTTCCAAAATTTTTATTAACTTTTATTTTTATTGATTTAAGATTATTTTTTGGAAAATTTTTATTTTCAATTTCTTTTTTTCTTTCCCCGGATGATACACATTTCAGGTCTAATTGATATCTGGAGTATAAAATATGAAAAAGATATTCAAATATTCGAAACGTTAAGATTGAAGTATTCTTATTCCATTTTCAAAATATTCATGCTTGACTGAATTGATCTCGTTGAAAAAATTATGCAAAATTGGAATCCGAGGCCAAGGAACTTCAAGTTCTCATTCATTTTCTAATTTGTTTTAGGTAATAATTTTTGATACGGGCTTTGAGCATTCGAGCGAGCGGCAAAGCATCAACAGCGTTTATCGGTTAGAACGTTTTTTTTTTTTTCATGGTCAAATGGTCATTTGGAATTGGAGAATGGTTTTCTTGTTGTAGGCTCAGCCAGGAAAAACCCTGTTATATATATTGGCTGATTGCATTTGGTACGGCGGAAAAGAGAGTCTTTGATTGTAGACATTTTTCGTCATGTGAGTCTGGCAATGCCCAACATCTGAAAAATATTCATGAGTTGTATCCTCTAACTCTTCCCGGCGATGATGAAAGGCCAGCTCTGAATTTTCCAGAGGATTTGCTTCTGGAAAAAGTCATTTCCAAGCATTGGAATAGCATCATCAATATTCGAAAAAAAGTTCTTCCATTTTTCAATGAGGCAAGCAATTGATTTTTCTTTTTGTTGGATTTTTTGGAAGTGCGATGCTAAAAGCATTTTTAATTACAATGGAATCGTTAGGGGTGACAAATAGTTTCGTTTCATATTCAAAAAACATCATCTTAGTTCAAAATTGTAACTCAAGTTCAATGTTCACAAAAATTTAAATTTTCGAATTGAAATTTTGAGAAGTTGATGATTTTAGTTGATCTTTGCTCTTGTTTTTGAAAGTTTTTCTACGAAACATGATTTTGATGATAAAACAAAAATATTTAGCAAAAATCGATAATCGTACACAAAATGAACCTGAAGTTTTAATTTTTTTTCAGGACGAAAAAGACTCCGATTAGCTGAACTGAAAAACTGCAGCGCAGTGAAAAAGCAAGCTAAAGAAGTACGAATTTCCGAGTTTCTTTTCAACTTGTTAGTTTCGATAATTGCAAAAAAATTAAGTGGTGCCCCGGAGGTCCGAACGAGGGGGTGAAAAAATGAGTGCCTGACGAGGCTTCGAACGGAAAAAATGTAACGCGACGGAATTCCAATAAAGTACGTTACAAATATTACTTCGTTTTTAATTATTGAATCTCAAAAGGATATTTATTATTATTATTTCAAATTCCTGTTCATTTTTTTGGCCAGAATCAATTCAATTAAAAAGTGTTTTTCTTATTACATTGCCGTTTTTGTAATAAGAAAAACTAGACAATTATGCATAATTAATGTATAATTCCTCATAGAATTGATGGTAAATGTTCCTCATTAGAATACTTGATGTACTTATATTTTATCATATTTGTATTATTCAATTTGAGAGCCATTTATGACATTTTTATGTAAAACAATAAATATTTCGTACAAAAATGTGTTTATGATGATAATTGAAAAATATCCCATTTCACGCTATCAAATATTATTTAAATCAGGTTTTATTGGTTGCTGAAGTTACTGAAAGGTGATCAGCAACTTTAGCATTATATTGCTTGAAAAAGTCCAACAAGGTTTGGACGTAGGATTATTAAACTCTGACTAGATAATATTTTCAATGGATTTTAAAAATCTCAATGTGAGTGGGAATTAATGCGAGAAATTGAAATTGTATTTCAAGTACTGTAGCAAGCCAGGGATTATCATTCTGGACAGAGGATCCTTTCCCGATTCAGCGGATTTCGCGAAATTTACAAAACAGTACGATATAAAACATATCAAGATCGCGACAGGATCTCCGTAGGCAAACGGTCACATTGAGCGAGTTAACAAAACATTAGCTCCCATGTTAGAAAAATTGTCAGACATGGAAATCGAAAAGTATTTGTATAAAGTGCTGAAAGATGTTGAGTTTGCGATTGATAATTCAAAAAAAAATCCACGGGGGAAAGTCCAAGCATATTGTTATTCGGCGTTCATCAGCAAGGATAAACGGACGACTATATTGCGGAATTTATCAAAGAAAATGTAAATCTCGAAAAAATAAGCCTTAGCGAAGTAAGAAAAAACGCAAGCGGACTAATTGTAAGGGCTCAAGCCCAAGTCAAAGCGCAGGCCGATAAAAAGCGAAAAAGGGCGATTAAATACGGAATAGGCGACCTGGTCATGATTGAGGATTTTGATTACACACCTGGAATTTCACCTAAGCTGAAGCCGCGATTCGAAGGCCCTTATCAAGTTACGGAAGTATTGAGACACAATCGTTATATTATAGCGGATATTCCCGGATGTCAAGTGACCCAGAGAGGATATAAAGGCGTACAGGGAGCCGCTAATATGAGAATGTGGAGAGAGGTCGATAATCTGTAATGATAATTAGCGATGTACGATGCGAGAACCGAGTCAAACCGCATTCAGAATTGATAAATGAGCACCGTTGGTTGAGATATATAAGATGACTTGCGATAGTTATTAATAAGGAAATTTGTTAAGTGGTCAATCGCACTGTTGTGTTCGAGGACAAATGATTGTCAGGATTGACTGAATTGTGAGAATGGAAGAGATGATGCGAGAGAGGCCGACGTTACAAGGGATGACGCAAGGATACCAGCCCTTGAAGTGAGTTAGATGATGTAATAGACAGCGCGCGTTGCTTTGGGGAATTTAGCTGATGCAAGGCCCAGGTAGATATGAATGGCTCAGCTCGAGGGTCAAGTCAGTTGTAAATCGGAGTCAGAAAAGAAATACACACGCTTAACCATTAATTGTCGTTCCTTCCTGACACCCTTGCGCTACTGGACATTGAGTTGAAGATTGTCGTTAACATTGAAAATAAGACCCTTACAATATATAACTGTTTTTCCTGCACGAATCTCACAGTATGCATGCCTTTGAACTAATCCATACGCAAGTATCATGCTACGAGTCATATTCCGAGAGTCGGTATAGCCCGAGAGCCAGAAGTCTGGGTAAAGTATGACCCTTAACACGATTTCAAAGATCCATATTTTATTATCTAGCGACCTAATCTCCCCTTTAATCATCCGTATAGCACTTTAAAATTGACTGAAGCCCTTGAGGATGATGTTAATTACAGTCTCAAAAAATATTTTCTGATATGAAAACTCATAGATTTATGATTTTTCTCATTAATCTGACTCTGACAAATCAGCATATATAACTGCTCCTTTCGCGCAAATCCCATATCTTGCATGCTTTCAAATTAATCCATACGCAAGTATCATGCTCCAAGTAATTATTCAATAGTCGATGTAGCCCAAGCACCAGTAGTCTGCGTGAAGTAAGACCCCCGACACGATCTTGAAGATCCATATTTTCCAATCGAGCGACCGAATCTTCGCTGAAATCATTTGTGAAGCACTCTTGAATCAATATACGCCTTTCAGTTTCATGTGAATTACAGTCTGAAGAAAATTTTCCTCATGAAAAAACCCGTAGATGTATGATTTCTCCAATCGAACTGACTGTTACGAATCAGCATATATAACTGCGTTTTTCGCACGAATCTCATATAATGCATGCCTATAAACCAATTTATACGCAAGTATTATGCTACAAGTCATGTTCCAAGAGTCGATATAGCCCGAAGGCAACATGTCTAGGTAAAGTAAGACCTTTAACACTATTTTGAAGATTTACATTCTTTGATAAACCGACCTTATCTCCGCTGAGATCATTTGTTTCCCACTTCTGATTTTATGTAAGCCCATAAGTTTTACTCGAATAACAGTCTAAAAGAAGAAGTTTTATGATATGAAAACTCATAGATGGATGATTTTTCCAATCCATCTGACTTTTTCGAATCAGCTCATATAACTGCTTTTGTTGCCGGAATTCTATATGACGCATGCCTACATACCTAACCCTACAAAAAAATCATGCTGCAAGTCATATTTTGAATCTCGATATAGATCAAAAGCCAAAAGTCTGGGTAAAGTTGGATCCCCAACACGATTCAGAAGATCCATATTTTTTAATCTAGCGGCCGGATCTTCTCTTGAATCATTTGTATTGCACTCCCTAATCGATAGAAGCCCTGTAATTTGATGTTTATAACAGTCTCAAAAAAATTTTGCTGATATGAAAACTCATTGATTGATAAATATTTCGATTAATCTAACCCCTGGAAATCAGCATATGTCACTGCGTTTTTCGCGCAAATTCCATATTTTGCATGCCTATGAATAATTCCATACGCAAGTATCATGCTACAAGTCAT
This sequence comes from Amitus sp. ZL-2020, assembly GCA_022817785.1. Classification (NCBI taxonomy): domain Eukaryota; kingdom Metazoa; phylum Arthropoda; class Insecta; order Hymenoptera; family Platygastridae; genus Amitus; species Amitus sp. ZL-2020. Next base: position 14,730 of record JABFOS010000010.1, on the reverse strand, counting down.
ATTTCAGAAGTCGATATAGCCCAAGAGCCGAAAGTTTGGCCGAAGTGACATTCTCAACACGATTTGAATGATCTATCTTTTTCAATTCACTGACCTTGTCTCCGCTCAAATCATCTGTAAAGCACTTCAAAATCAGAATAAGCTCTACAGTTTGATGTTAATAACATTCTGGTAATAATTTTCCTGATATCGAAATTCATAGATCAATGATGTTTCCAAGCCATTTGACTTTTTCAAAACAGCATATATGACTCATTTTTCCGCGGAATCCTATATAATGCATGCTTATAAACCAATCCATACGCCAGTATCATGCTACAAGTCATATTCCGGAAGTCGATATTGCCCAAGAGCCAGAAGTCTGGGTGATGTTCAACCCCCAACACAATTTCAAATAACCCTATTTTCCAATCTAGCAACCTTATCTTTGCTGAAATTATTTGTAGCGGACTCCAACATCGATATTAGCCCTTTAGTTTAATGTAAATTACGGTCTGAAAAAATTTTTCTGTCATGAAAACTCATGGGTAAATGATTTTTCTAATCCATATGACTTTTCCAAATCAGCATTTCAACTGTTTTTTTTGCACGAATCTTATTTACTGCATGCTTACAGACCAATCTATACGCAAGTATTATGCAACAAGTCATACTCCGGAAGTCGATATAGCCCAAAAGCCAGAAGTCTGGGTGAAGTTGGACCCCAACACGACTTTAAAAATCATTTTCTTCCAATTTATCGACAAAATCTTTGGTAAAGTCATCTCTGAAGCACTCTACGATGTATATAAGCACGTCCATTGATGTAAATTGCAGTCCAAAAAAAATTTTTCGAATTTGAAGAATCAAAGATGAATAAATTTGCGAATTACTCTGACTTCTTCGGAACAGCATATATGACTCTCATTCTTACGGAATTCCTATTTTATGCATGCCTGATAACTAATTCATACGAAAGTATCATGATACGAGTCATATTTTAAAAGTCGATATAGCCCCAGAGCCAGGAGTCCGAGAAGAGTTAGACCCTCAACCCGATTCTGAAAATTAATATCTTCGAATTTATTGGCCTTGTCTCTGTCTAAATTAAACGTTGAGCACTATAAAATGAAGATAAGCATTTCAGTCTGATTAAAATTGCAGGCTAAAAGAGTTTCCCGGAATATGAAAAATTGAAAACAAAACATTTCTTAAATCAATCTCACTTCTCTGAATGAGCATATATTACTGTCGATTTCGCAGGAATCTTAGATTTTGCATGCCAATAGACGAATTTGTACGCAAATATTATGACAAAAGTCACATTTCAAAAGTTAAAGTTAAAAGAGAAAAGTTAAAAAAGACTAAATTGTCGTCGCATTATAACACGTCACGTGCAGTAACTCGTTCGATCCCGAAAGACATTGACGGTTGAAATTAACGAGTCATCCAATCCAAGATGGCAGAAGGTCCGAAGAAATTCACGATAAACGTGAAAACGCCGAAAGAAAAACAAAGCGTGGAAATCGAAGAAGGCGCGACGATAAAAGAAGTGAGTTGATGCAAAAAAACAAGCCTTAATTTCTAACGCACGTCAACTACCCCGCGCCTTATCCCGTTTTTGCTTAAGTTCAAGGATGCGGTGGCCAAAAAATTTGACGCCCAACCCGATCAGCTGTGCCTCATTTTCGCGGGCAAAATCATGAAGGATCACGAAACCCTTGCTACGCATAACGTCAAGGATGGTTTGACGGTGCATCTCGTCATCAAAGCAGCTCGCGCGAGTCAGAACAATCAATCGGCTGGAAGTCAGGAACCTCGGCAAAGACCTGGTCAATAAATACGGACTCTTATGATTACAAATTCCAGAATTTCGCATTTCAATGAATAAAGGAAATGAGAATTTGATTTCTAGAAATTCGATCAACTTACTGACACAATTTTCAAATTTTTGGCTTCAATACAAAAAAACTATTCAGTTGACATCAATTTAAATTTACAATTCAAGTAAAATCAGACATAGATGAAAATTAACTCAGATTCCGTCGAAAACTCGAGTGAAAAGCCACACCAATTAATTTACTTGTGAAAAAAGTTTCTACCACTATAGCCCACTACAGGAGCCACTACAGCCCATCACGTCCAAAATAATTACATAGTCAGCTGTAGTGGTGGAAAATTTTTTTCGTAAGGGCGATTTTGGCAATACTTATATAAGCTTCAGTAAAATATTTAAATACTCAAATTAGAGATTTCATACAATAATTCCGCTTTTTGTATGTCACTGTACAACAATTTTTTTACTTATATCCCGGGAGGTAATGATGTATTATAATCCATAATCCGAAAAAGTTTGAAATTCCATGGATTTAACCTCAAATCTCTGACAAAGTTAAAATCTTAATTTTTTTTTCATAAACTCGAGATGACATAATTTTGTCGCGTGATGTTATGTAGTTTCGTGATTTTGTAACCAAAATTGATTGTAACAGATGTGGCTGCGTCGCCTTTTGGACTGGGAAGTTTAGGTGGCCTGATGGGCATGGAAAACTTGGGAATGGGATCTGGCAGTTTCATGGAACTGCAGCAGCAAATGCAGCGAGAGCTACTTTCAAACCCAGACACCATGCGACAAGTTCTAGACAATCCTTTGGTGCAGAGTCTTATGAATGACCCGGAGAATATGCGTACTCTCGTAACCGCCAATCCTCAGATGCAAGAACTCATGCAGCGTAACTCAGAAATTAGTCACATGCTCAACAACCCCGAGCTCTTGAGGTTCGTGTCCTTAAAATCTCGCCAAAATATCAAATATTTAATATTGTGTCCAAATTTGTATGTTGAATTGAATTTTCTTGTCGTCATTTTTCTTCTAATTTAAAAACATTCAATTTCGGTTTTTTTGATTTGGAAGTTCAAGTTCAGAGTATTTTCAATTCTTGAAATAAGATGTGGCACACCTTGACTTGGTACAATAATATTTGAATATTTGTTTATTTATTTGTTAGACATTAACGCCTTTTCTATACAAAAATGAATAGCTATAGACTCGCAAAAGAGAAAAAAATTATTATTTTATGATAAATTTTGCTGTAAATCACTTAAAAAAATCATGATGAACAAACTCAACATACATCATAGTCGGTTCAAGTCGAAAGAAGAGAAAAAGCTAATTAATATATATTTAATACCTCGAATCCAACTTTCTCGAATTGCGACATTCATTACATAAATAAAATTGACTGAAACTCGTTTTTTCTAATTTTAGCCTGATTTCAAGTCCACCTTATAAAACAAGACTTAATCATTGTAACAATTGTAGGCAGACAATAAAAGTGGCTCGCAACCCATCGATGCTGCAGGAGTTGATGCGATCCCACGATCGGGCGCTTTCCAACTTGGAGAGCATTCCAGGTGGTTACAGCGCTCTAAGTCGCATGTACAGAGACATCCAAGAGCCGATGCTGGCAGCTGCGGCGAACGAGAGAAATTCTTTCGCCGCTTTGGTAGAGAATAGCAGTTCCCAAGATGCAGCTCAGAATCCACAGCAAGGTCAAGGAAACAGAGATCCGCTGCCGAATTCTTGGAACCCTTTGCAGGGCGATTCTCCGCCAGGCACACAATCCCAGAACAGAGGAAGCAGCGCTGCTGGAAGAACAAGCGGCGTTGTTGGTCTTGGTGGGGCTGGCGGACTGCTTGATTCTCCAGGAATCCAAAGTCTCATGTCTCAAATGATGGAGAATCCAACGCTCATGCGGAACATGCTCAACGCTCCGTATACAAGGTCCATGCTGGAAGCCATGGCGGCTGATCCAAATATAGCCAGTCGAGTGATTTCCGCTACTCCGTTCTTGAGATCGAATCAACAAATGCAGGACCAAATGCGAGCCATGATGCCGGCGCTTATTCAACAGATGCAAAATCCGCAGATGCAAAATCTCGTTACTAACCCCGATGCATTGAGTGCCATTATGCAGATTCAGCAGGGAATGGAACAGCTGAGAACGGTCGCGCCTGAATTCGTCGACAAGTGAGGCTCCAAATGTCGATATTTTATGGATTTGAAGTTTTGAATCTTGATTACGAGAATTAAAATTATAAAGAACGAAAAATTTGGTGTTGGATGAATATTGTAATGATGCAGTTTATGGGTTTAATGTATTGTTGGAATTTTGAGAGCAAAATTGAGAAATATTTTTGTTGGGTGTTAATGTTTGAAATTTTATGAGTGTAATATTTTTTATCTCGAGTTTGAGACTTACGTGATTGACCTTGATTCGTTTTTAGTATAGGACTTACGGGACCAAGGCTCCCAACCGCAACGACAACAACGACGAGTCCTAACCCTACCCCAACCCCAACTACGGAACAACCGGCACCAGATGCTAATAATAGTCAGCAGGATGCTTTCTCTCAATTTATGGCTCGGATAGTATGACTTTTTAATTCTACATTGTAGATTCAATTTTTTGCAGTGACGTGGTATTTCAATCTAATGCTTGGCCATCTGGTTATCGCTAGTTGAACTATTTTTAAACTCGCTTGATTCTGCTCCAAACTATCACTTATGAAAAATGATTTAATTTTCTCTTTGATAATATGGAGTCACGACTTGACTGAAAGTATTACGCATTTTTTACCATGGAAAATGCATGGGACAATCTAACAAAAAATTTTTTTTTGTTCGATTGTCAAATTTTTGTTCAAATTTTTGTTCGGACATAGCAATCCTGAAAATTGATGGATCCTAATGAATATGGGAAACTATGAAGTAAGAGGTCCCTAGAGTCGAAAAAACTTTGAATTGACTTTTTATGTTGAGTATAGCTCCCGCGATAATATGTTTGAGTTTTGAAAAGTTGTTCTTTCAATGTGCATATAAAATCAGCAAATAAATGATTCTTTATGGATATGAGAAACCATGAACTTAATGGTCTTCAGAAGAAGAAAATCTGTACAGACAGAATTTTTTTTAAAATTTTCACAATACTTGTTAAGCATAAGACATTTATTTGAAATTAATTGATTTAATATTTAATAATAAATATATTTTTTGATATTTTATATTTTATTTTATTTTTTTTCAAATTTTAATTAATTCAACATTAATTCTAAAAAAAATTTTCTTTCTTCAACTTTCAGCTACTTGTATTGAAAACAATGCATTAGCTCATATTACTTTATTAGCTATGAGTTTGCGCGCATTATTTATACTCAACTGCATTCAAAAGAGAAATCACGAGCAAAATGCCATTTTTTTAACATGTGTTAGGTAACAAGATCTTCGGCGTTTTTGCCCTCTGTTGAAGCATTTCATAATATTCCCTAATTATAGTGTCAAAAAAGTCAAAATTACTATTAAAGATGATATTTTGGAGCCAAAAAAACACGTTGAGTTGGGAAAAATCGACTACGCAAAGCTTTATTTCAACTTCGTTGGTTATAGAGGAAGCCACTTTTAAGTCTAAATTATTGATATTAAAACTGCAGGACATATGAGATCACCTCAAAGCCCCGATCGATCTCCTTGACACATTAAGACATGCTATTTTTGCATGTCTCCAGAATAAAATAGTATACTTTATTCCGAGGACGAAAAAGTACAAAATAGACGAAGGCGAGTTTGAATTTCGAGGCGAAGCCGAGAAATGCAAAGCCTGAGGCGTATTTGCATTTATGAGTCCGAGGAATGAACGATTTTTTTTGTAGCGACGACGTAAGACGCGCTTTTAAAGCGCCGTCAGGCGCTAAAAACGCGTTTTACGTCAGGAGGTACAAAAAATATGTTGAGTGAGTGAATTTGCGGATTTCGTTCTCAGGTTTCAGCAATGGCCTTGAATCAAGGAGCAGAAGTCGATGGTCAACCTTTGCCTCCTGAAGAGCGTTACAGAGTGCAGCTTGAAGAATTGACGGCTATGGGCTTTCTTAATAGAGACGCCAATTTGCAAGGTGCTTTGAAAAATATAATTCAATGCACAATTTTTAAATGCGACTAAAAGCGCTCGTTGATTGAAAATTGGCCAATATAAAACTCAGAGTGTAGTCATTTATTAATTTAGGGATTTAGAATTTGATTCGAGGGTCATTTTTTGAACAAAAATGACACAAAGGGGATGTTTCAAATTTTTTTCTAAAAGTCATTCTAGTTAATATTAATTATTTAAAAATAATTTTCTGGTTTTTGCGAGGATTCCTGTTGGTATGAAATTACAATTTCGAGCGTTTTGTAGGCACTTTTAGCTTCTTTGCAATGTATGTTCATGGAAAGAAGCAGGAATTTTCGATTTTTACAGCTCTAGTCGCGACGTTTGGAAATATCAATGAAGCTATCGAGCGCTTGTTGGCAAGTGGACAGGCTTCGATGAGCTAACCACCAATACGCAACTCCATCAAACCGTCAAAGAATAGTACATTATTCCCTCTGTTGTAAAGTTTGCTTTGGATCAGCAATCCAGGTAATCGCGAGTGTCAGATGCGAAAGATTCCACTCTTGAAACGGGAGCATGAAATCACAATGGATTTTTTGGTTTTTATCGAAAGGAGCATATTTTTTCTTCTTCTGAATTTTCGTATTCGAGCTATTTGTATGATAGTTAATGCGCTGCAAAAATAAATAAATGTATTATCTACATATCTATTCAACGATGAGACATGAGTTTATTGAATTCCATATTAGCTATTGCGTCTGCTTTATGATGCTGTCTATTGTATAAAGCGGGAGAAGCTTGGGCGGAGTACATTTGAACTTGAAGAATTTGAAACTGTGTTGAGCTTGGATGTGTTTGTTCTTTGATTATTTGATTTAAGAATCGACGTATCTCATGTCGAATAAATTTTCCACCTAAATTTTCATCTTCTTACGACTCCACTTTGATTGTTTTTTTTACCTGATCATTCGACGGTTTTTGGAACTTGCGACCGACGTTTTTAAATCGTTTACTGTTTTTACTTGATGTAGTTACTTTCACGTAATTTATTCGCGGTTAAATGCGTCTTTTGATGACGTAAAGTTTCACTTCTCGTCATCGCGCGTCGATGCGCCTTCTGCGCATGCTCCTAGTGACGAAAATACGTTTTTCTTGCTCGGAGCGTGCGCAGAAGTGATTATCGTAAAAATTTTTTGCGATACGCGCATGATTTTTGGGTTAGATTTGTTTGATTCGAGTACAGTTTTGACCATTCAAAGTCATTAGATTTGAGGCTGCGGTTAACATCTAGATAAAGCTCTAAGTGGAACTTTTTTTCAGGTAATGTTACCAAACAGAAAAAAAATTGTTAAACCGCAAGTGTTACGAAAAATAATATATGTTACAAGGACGACAAGTCTTTTTGTGATTTACATGATTTACAGGCCTCGCCTTCGACTCGGCCCGTTAAAATCGTGTCACGAAATCTTGCCGTTCTTGTTATATAATTAACTATCATATCATTTTGTTGCGACGTGTAAGTTTGGGAAATTCGTGCGGTTTTTTTTTTCAAAGTTGAAAGTAATCGACGCAATCGAGATTTCTTACGGCATTTTTCGCTATCGAAAATTACCTCGAGGACAAATGATACGTAATCGTTTTTATTTGATTAGGAAACAATTTTCGATTTTTTGGAGTCCATAATTTGACGGTTACACGAAAAGCAAGAAAATGTAATAGAAATAGAACAAAATTAGAAATTGTCGAAGCCTAAAACTGAGAATTATAAATGATGTTTACATTTTAGATATGGACATTTGATCTATTGTATTAGAGACATTTGGGGCTAAAGAAATCGATGCGTGTATTCTTCGTCTATTTTGTCTACTAGTGCTCGGATAATTGTGAATAATTTAGGGTAATGCTTGATTTGGCGGAAAATGTTTCATCGACGGTAGACGATCATTTCGAAAATCTTTGGTCGCTGCCTGAGAATTATTGTATCACTATTTTCCCAGCGTTTTATGCAAGTACGATGTTACTTTTGTTGATCAGTAAATTGCATTTTCGCAAGAGAAAAATCTCGAGAATAACGAAAATGTATCCCATCTTGTGTACCATATGTACGAAAAAAATGCTAGATGTATTTTTTGAATGAGCGTGCGTCGGATGAAATTTTTGTTCGATACCAAGTTTCGCTAAACGAAATACATCGAACATTTTCTCTTGATCGCTAAAGTTGTTTTGGACTCATGGACTAGAATTTTTTTTTCAGATTTTTATAGTGATGATAAAGAAGAATGCAAGAATTTCTCAATGACAATGCTTCAATACTTGCGCGTGCGTCGTACTTTTTTCTTAATCGCGATTGTCGTGACTTATGTGCGGAGAGAGACTCGAGTTTTCATCGTGTGTACGATTTTCGGTGAATTTCATAAAAAATTGAACGCGGACGCGGATACTCGAGTGAAGTCGATTCGAACTCGTTTCAAAAATGGTGTGGGAGCAGAGAAAAATTAAACACTGCACAAAATTTTTTTGAAAAATTGATAATTCGATATATTTTTACGTAAATTTAAAGACTTGGGTACGTACAATACTCATAACAAAAAATTGTAAGAGAAAATGAAAAACTGTTCAACTGCCATAACTTAATGATCAGGTGCCCTGAAACGTAAAAACCCGAAATTTTTTTTAATATTCGATTCTAGGTTGAAATGCATTAATCCAAGTACAGCTGAAATTATGCAGAATTACTTACTGCTTGAAAAAAAGATCCTGCAAGAATCGCTATTTATTGAGAAAATCCCAAAGCTGCCCAACGGCTTTACTCGACCGGATAAACGCAATCAATAATAGTATATTACGTGGCAAGAATGGAAAAGTGCAAATCGGATGAGGGTGAGTTTGCCTTTCGAGATTCGTAACAGCACAAGCACAAAGAATCACGATCGCGCTCGATAAACAAAGGCAGTCACACCAGTGCTGGAAAGATTCGACATTCCCATGAGGCAAAGTTTGCGTGCGTCCATTGGGCGAGGCAAGCTAAGACTTTGTCTTTGCTTGAGCTCGCATAACCTTTTCAACACTGAGTCACACTTCCCCGAATATGATTATTTTATTCATCACCGCGGTGGAGTGGCACTGATGCACAAAAAGGATAACAAAAATACAACTCACAGCCTTAGAATACTATGACAATCTGTGAGTACCTTTCTAAGTTGGAATAAATCGACGATTTTTGTAAAAAAATTAAAAATAAAAATCTATATGACCGTTGGGGTGAAAAGTAGTACATTTGACCCCAAAATGAAGAAAAAGTAGTTAATAAGTGCAGGGGTCCAAAAGTAGTACATTTACTACTAAATAAGTATATATGGTCACCCCACCAATGCAGCGTCTCCTGAGGAAAAAATTCGATATCGCACGAAACCACGCGCGATAATTCATCTGTGTGCATTGTATTCATCCGTGTTGGAATGTGGTCAATCGGTTGAAGAAGAATCATAGAAGAATCTTTATAATATATTATTTCGATCATTCTTTTAAGGGAAAAAGTGAATTGTGCGCGCGCTTGCGTCAAGTGCACGGTATTGCCATCTATCGGGGATTTATACAACAAACTTATACAGACGGCTCCTCCTATAAAAGGAGGAACAGGCCTTAGACCATATCTATATGGTCTGAGGCGTCTAAGGAGCAGGTGGAGTTTCGTTTTTCTCGAATTTAATCATAAGTTTTTGTTTTTTATTGTATTGTTATACTCATTATTATGACAGTTCTCAATTCTCATTCGCGAGAATCGCGGAATCGAAATAGAGGCCATGGACAAAGGAATTGTACTATTATTATTATTATTATTACTATTCTTATATTATTATTAGTATATATAGTACTATTCCTTTGTCCATGATAGAGGCCGACCAATCGTGATTTGAAATCGTTCGGGTTCGTGCTCGATTTTTGTTGGCATCATCAACATCTGAACGTTTTCGAGTTAAAATATTCGTTTGGGCATACGTTTTAATGCTTTTTGTATACTTTTGTTTGCGCCTTTTGTGGAAAATTAGAATATCGTGGGATTGTTGTGTGGTTAGAATTTTAGGTTATGATGAAGATCGGTCCGAACATTTTCATGCAATCTTAGACTAACTATGTTTATTTGCTTCAAAGTTTTATTATGTTCTCGTTCTTCTTCGAGAGTCAAACATTTTCTCTATCAGCACAAAAAAATTCTCAATATTCAGAAACATGTACTTAAGATTACACCCAATATCATGTAACAATAATTAGTTCTCCGATTCTTCTTTTAGCCCATTTTCGATGTTGTAATATTTAGTTTATTCGAGGCAAAGTAAGGCGAGCTGCGCTTGCACCATTTAATGCTAAATTTTTTCGTTGGCTTATTCGCTTTTAATAACAGGTTTCGAAAGGTCCCTTTCTTATTAAATATTCCATCCACAGAGATTTTCCGCGAATGTCTAGTGTGGACACAAAAACAGTGGACAGAATTGGTGCGATTCCGAACAGGATTGTGCATGACTGTCCACATAAATTTCTGTCCAATCGTCATTAATTGTGGATATAATTGGACATACTTGGGCATTAATATTAGTGCCCACGTATGTCCACAAATGAGTATGCCTGGACAGAAATACATTTGTTTAAAAATTAAATCAATGTCCAATTATGTCCACAAACGACTACACTGGACAAAACTTCACATGGACAGGCATGGACAATCTTGTGCGAAATCGCGCCAATTCTGTCCACTGTTTTTTTGTGCATAGTAGACATTCGTGGACAATCTCTGTGGACAGAATATTCGGTAGGGTTGTCCAACAGCACACCAATATTTCCAGTAATCCAATGCGGATTAAAGCAGATTGCACGCTAGTCACGTGACTCGTTTTTGACCAATGAGAACGCTTCGATGTACAGAAACATAATTTATGCGTTGATGGTGCAATTCCTATGAATCCGCCTCAACCCGCTTCAATCCGCATAGGATTACTGGGCGTTGTTATTTATCCAAATAATCGATAATTCGTCATGCAAATATTATGAGATTCACGTTTTCAATGCGTTTTTTCAACCATTTACCATCTACTTGAAGAGTTTCAAAATTTTTGAATTGACTTTGCTTATCTTAAATATATGGAATTATGATAAAATTATCAGTTTTGCTTATCGATTTTGACGAATACATGAGGAATAAGTTATAATGATGTTCCTAAACTTTTGTCTTTTTTTTTTAAATTTCGAAATGCGCATTCTTCGTGCAATAAGGTAAACGTGTGAAAGTCGGAACAGCTTGGGTGTCGTAAACAGCATATGACAAATTTAATCGTAATAAAAAATTTCATCATCCTAGAGTGAAAATTTTGCAATGAACGAAAAGCTACAATCCTCTGATAAATTTTGTGGAAAGATTTCATTTTTACTCGAAACAGCAAGGAGATGGAAAACATTTTAGCGAGTAAAACAGGCTCCACAGCGATCATTAACATAAAAACTATCGCGCCTTAGCAAAATACTAAGAAACCGCTCACCATTCATTAGTGTAAAAATGGCATTTTAAAGTAAAATTCTAAACTAATTTATCTTTTATCGAATCTTAGGACTCCACTAAATGAATTAATGCCGATGAAATATTGTTTTCTCATCTAATATTTCGATAATCAGACCGTTCCGAGATCCACACATTAAAAATGACACATGTGTGGGAGTCTGAGACATTGAAATTAGGTGTGCATAACCTAAAAAAATTTTTAATATGTCAAGTGTTGAATTTTGTATTATATTTTTTAAACGATGTTAGAATGTACAATAAATATAATTCAAAAGCTTCAGTTATGAAAAATTCACCAATATGAAGGAATCCCACATTTATTCATGAGCTAAAAAAGCCATATGATAAAGCTCGTTCCGAACTTCCATGCATCACGTGTTCCGAACACCCAAACGGACTGCATTATCCGTTCCGACAACCATGCATCTACAGCCTAATTTTAGAATTCGATTTTCATTTTTCTCGTAGAGCGTAAATCATTTCTGCAGAGCGCATTTGACGAAGAAATGTTGATTCTTGTATAAACGAAAAAAAAAGTGTTACATATCCCATAAATTTTACATCAAAAATATGAGTCGCGTGAGCTTAACTGTTTCGACTCCTACACGATTACCTTAGTATAAATTAATGTAATTTTTATTCGGGTTCTTCTTAGATAAAGTTTCTAATTTTTTTCACAGCTGAATATTGTTGTTGAAACATTTTTCCCAATTTTTTTAAATTTTCTATCGTGAAAACATTAACTGGAAAAATCAATATTTTCAATTAATATTTTCAGATTTGATTCGAGAAAATTTGAAGATTCCGAAATCATGGATTCGGCGTGTAAAGAAACAGTGGATGAATCGGATGACTATTCTGAAATTTTTAATTTCGTTGTCTCCTTCACGGCCAGCAAACTTACCTCTCAAGAATCAGTCAATTATCCTTCGGAAAAAAAGCTTCAAAAATCAATCGAAGAGATTTTTGACATTCCGAAGATACGAAAGATTGTCGAGTACGAATCAGCGACACAAGGAGAATCATCTCAAATTTTGCTGGACACTTCCTCGATTCCTGAAAAAAATATTGAAACAACAGTCGATGAAACACCAGATCTTCTGGAGTTGTTGGAGATGATCGAAATCGACTCAAATACGAGCGAAAAAAGTACCGAGGAGTCGGTAAATATGTCATAAATTAAAAAAATTCTTACACAAGAATGACATTAGAGGAGAATAATGGATTTTATGGTCTTACCAGGAAAATAATGGAAGCCATTATTTCCTTCTGACGTCACTTTCATGTAATAATGGCAAGCTTGTGTCTGCTCTGCACGCGCATTGCGCATTCCAAATCAAAATATAAAAATATATTCATTCCGAAATATCTTTTTTCCGGTGCACAATCAGGCTTTACATTTTTTCGATTTTCAAGTCTCAAGCTAAAGTTCTTCAATGTCACAATTTTCTAAAAAAGAATCTTGAATTCATCACTTACCAGCTTGAAAATTTCTTGGAAAATACACTTTCGACCTCGACATTCTTCCAAAAACTATTTCTTTCCAAGTGCGTTTTTGGTTTCTTAAGTTTTGATGACAAATTTCAAACTTGAGTTTTACATTCTCATAATTCTTAATTCAATGAGCATATTTTCAATTCAAAAACCCCTTCATTTTGCGGACATTTTTGACTCTGCAATTCTTGAACTGAAAATTTTTCGAATCAAAAAACATTAAAATTTGAGAACTTCATAGTTCAAAATTCTCGAATTTCAAGTTTTTCAATTCCAAAGTTCCAAAATGAATATTTCTCGTCCAAGAATTTATTTTGGATTTGAAATTTGTACATCTGTACATTATACAAACGTTTTTTGTCTTTTTTAAAATATTTTTCACTAACAAAACCGGAGGTATCACATGTAGATTGGTACTAGTTCACTAAATTGCCACCAGAAAGCGCACGTTCAACTTTATTTTCCAACCGTCATTCTATCGTTTTTATAATTTATAAAAGACCTGATTAACCTTCTTTCCCGTACAGCACAAAGTTCCTCTGAAGTTCCGATAAAGTTCCACTGAAGGACCTACGGGAATATCGCAGAAACTTCACAGGAACTTTGATGAAACTTCAAGTTTCCAAAGAGTTCCTATAAAGTTCCAGATGTCTCAGGTTGCGGGAACTTCGGGAAAAAAATTTCAGAGTTTTTTCGAATGTGTTTATTACGAAGATAAACGAATAAGTCTTCTAAGTCCATGAACTCGCGAAAACTCTGAAATTTTTTTTCTCGAAGTTCCCGCAACCTGAAACATCTGGAACGTTATGGGAACTCTTTGGGAACTTGAAGTTTCATCAAAGTTCCGTTGAAGTTCCTGTGAATTTCCCGTAGTGCTTCAGCGGAACTCTATCGGAACTTCAACGGAACTTCGTGCTGTACGGGTTTGCTACTGACTTTAATCGAAAAAAGTCGTGACAAATTTCAAAGTCGATTGAAAACGATCAATGCTAAATTTCAGTTAGTCCATCTCCCGGAGTCCTCAGAATTGATTCGGAACCTGCCGAAATGTTTGATTCTGGACAGCGGCAAACATCCGCCAAATTCAACCCTGCGAGTGGACGACGCGTTAATACGACGAATGAATTTCTGCCACATTCAGGGCATCAATTTCATGTGGAAAACCTGCTTTGGGTCATCTGAAATCTTGGGAAAGTCTGAGGGATCCGGCTGTATTCTCATTCATGGAACGGACATGGGCAAACATTTACAAATTGCAGCTTTGTCTCACACTTTAATCACGCACGAAGAAATGGGGATAAAAAAAATTATCATCGCTGGTCCAGTTCTCTCTATTATAAATTGGGAAAACGAGTTTCAGACGGCATTAAAACTGGTGAAAAATGCAGATCGAATCCTCGTTCATTGTATGAGAAGGTTAGTTGATTCAAGCTCGTTTTTTTTTGCGAATTGCTGAATGTTTCGTTTTGATTGCAGAACTCATAATAAGGATCGGCTAAGCAAAGTTAAAGCTTGGGATAAAGAAGGCGGCGTTTTGATTGTCGGATACGACATGTTAAAAGCGTTGCTTCTGGATGAAGATTCCAACATTCGACGAATTCTTGTGGAACCTGGCCCGGATCTCATTGTTCTTGACGAAGCTCAACATCTCATAAACATCAAGAAACAGCTCTTGAGAAAAGCTATTGGCGAAATGAGTTCCGCCCGGCGAATCGCGTTCACGGGGACGCCGTTGAAGAACAATTGGTTGCAGTGTCAGTAATTGAATTCATAACGTAC
>JABFOS010000009.1:0-20555 GCA_022817785.1 Amitus sp. ZL-2020 | reverse complement strand
CATTCAAAATATTCTATGTTTAAAAGTATCGCATCAAGCATAATTTTTTTCATTAATTTTATAATTATAATCAAAATAACTATTAAAATGAATCTCTCGATTGATTTTATCATAATGAATTCTCTAATGTTAAAATAAGTATTTCCCCCTCGTTATTTTCGATACATTAGATTGATTGAATCACTGAATCGATGAAAATGTATTATTTTATTTATCATACAAAAAATTATCCCAATATTAATTATTACAAAATTCATAAATTTTCAGTTTACAATTATAATTATAATTATTTTTTCTCTAACCATTAGAGTAATTATAGGATTGAAACGAACCTTAATAAAATCAATTATAGCCTATTCTTTAATTAATCATATGAGATGAATAATAATATTATTCATAATCAACGAAATATTTATGACGGAATATTTCCTTATTTATAGAATTATTCCGACTATATGAGTTATCATGTTTGAAATTATAAATATCAATCCAATTGAAGATCTATATCGATTCGCATTAAATAAATTCATCTAAATAACCGTTTGAATGAATATTTTATCTCCATGAATATTATCCACACTAATAGGATTTTTATCAAAATGATACAGATCAATTCATGTATCATCGATGAATAATTTAATTTCATTGACAATAACTATCTTATCGATAATTTCTACCTCTACACTAATTCATTTCTCAAATTCAATTATCCCAATAATATTTATTTATAATAAAATGAATAAATTAATGAGTTATAATGAAATGAATATAAAAATAATGATTATGAACATTTCTTTCACATCAATTTATATTAAACGATATGATAGAATTATTAAAAACTTCGAGTTATTTGAACTCCTGATCTTCAAAATTATATATATAAATTCTATTTTCAAAGTTCTATTTGATGAAAACTTAAGATTGAAAATTGATGATTAAGATTATGAAAATAATTTAAATTATGAGTTTCTTTTTTTGGAAACTTTAGATTAAAAATTTATTATTGAAATTATGAGAATAATTCAAATTATAAGTTTTATTTCATGGAAACTTCAGATTTATAATTGTTAATTAAGATTATGATGATGATTGAAATTATAAGTAGCATTTTGTAAGAACATTAGATTTAAAATTGATAATTGAAATTATAAGCTTCATAAAATAGTTTATTCTTCAAATTTGCAATTTAATATTTCAAATAAACTATAAAACTTATTAGTAGCAATATTATGAAAATCTATAAATAAACTTACAATTCATCACTTTCATCCAGACAGACTACTAAAATTATGAACAATTTTGATAAATGAATATTATTAACTAATTATAAAGATATTTGAACATTATATTTTTCATTTGGAATTTGATCCGGGATATTAGGAACAAGATTAAGAATAATTATTCGATCAGAATTAAGGTCCCCTTGTAGACTAATCGATAATGATAAAACTTACAACTCTATCGAGACATCTCATGCATTTGAAATAATTTTTTTCATAGTCATACCTTCATTGTTAAGGGGGTTTGGTAACTGACTAGTTTCCTTAATAATATCAGCCCCTGATATAGCATTGCCACGTTTAAATAACATTAGATTTTGATTATCAATTCCTTCAATAATTTCAATAATTTATAGAAGAATTTTTGGAGTAGGGACAGAAACAGGGTGAACAGTTTACCCTCCTTTATTTTTATTATCTGACCCTACAATTGATTTAAGAATTTTTTCTTCACACTTAGCCGGTATATCATCAATTTTAGGATCAATTAATTTTATTTGCACAAGTATAAATATACACCCTACAAGTATGAAAATAGAAAAATATTTCCTACTTGTGTGATCTATTTTTATTAAAACAATTTTACTTTTATTGTCCCTGCCTGTATTAGCAAGAGCTGTAACTATATTATCATCAGACCGTAATTTAAATACATCATTTCTTGACCCAGCAGGTGGAGGAGACCCTATTTTATACCAACATTTATATTGATTTTTTGGACACCCTGAAGAATATATTCTAATTCCACCTGAATTTGGAATTATATCCTCTATAATTTGTAACAAAAGTAAGAAAAATGAAGCATTTGGGATTCCAGGAATGATTTCTGCAATAACATCAATTGGATTTTTAGGGTTTATTGTTTGAGCTCATCATATATTTACTGTAGGTATAGATGTTGATACCCGAACATATTTTACTTCAGCAACTATAATTATTTAACTATAATTAATTAGCATCAACACGATGAATACTGCGGTTGCAAAACATGTCGCGGCAACGAGAGTTCGGTAAGCGTTTATTTTCAGACTTCTTGAAATTCCAGCATTTGTAATTTATGGAATTTCTATCATCTGAAGTTACCCTATAAAATATGTCAGTCTATTTTCCAAGCCAAGATTTCTTGTAGAAGTGATTGGTATCGTCTGACAGATGAAGTTGATCCTTTTACGACCTATACAAGTTGGCAGAAGAATCGTATTTTATCATCAGGAAAAACTTTCACTGAGAAACTCAAGATATAATGTAGGGAGAAGTACCAGAAATTTCCTCTATATTGTGAAGTTTGTGGTTGGATCGGGCAGCTGGCGCTACTACAAGTAGATTGCTCTCAAGGACGAGACGGCGAAGTATAATTGGCCGACGGAATACACGAGCCACATTACTCATTCGCGATACGAAAGACTCGACAACGTTTCACTTTATACGACTATGACACCAAAATAAGATCGGCAATTGAGGTCAATTGGGAGATCAAATCTGTGACAAAATCGTCATTTCACATGACAATCAAGGCCGTTGCTTTTTCGGAGACGGAAATCAGAAGTGTTTGCCCACTGAAGGATTCAACCTTTGAGCTCTGCGGGATCGCCCTCGGAGCTCCGAGGGAGCTCCGTACATGGTCCAAAATAACCGGGTGCTGTGCGGGAAACGAGCGCAATTTCTCTTTGGAAACAGAATCCATATGATCATTCGTTATGATTCGTGTAGCGCGCAGCAAAATTTGAATGATTCATGAATAAAAAGAACCATCGTTATATATAACGATAGTCCTTTTCATTCTTAAATTTCATTATTTATCATCACTCATAGGTAATTATCGTAGTTGACTCCTAAGAATGTTGTTTCCGCTATGCAAAAAAATTGAATAATAATGTGAACATTATCTGAGTTTTGTACATGTAGATGAGCGAGTAAAACTTAAGTGGGCCTCTTAGCCACTAGAAAATTGTATCGTGGGCAGGGAGCTTCAGACACAGTTATAAAGCCACTGTTGATGTCACCCAAACACGCTAATTTTTTTTTTTTTCTGAATTGTGCACGCAGCACCTAGTTTCTCGTATTTTCATCATATCAGTCGACTCTTTATTCCTGACGCAGGCATTTTCAAGTATAATTGAAAGCTCATAATGAAATAGTTATGAGATTCGAAACATTTGTACAACAAAATTATCTTCAGATATCCTTGAAATAAATCTTCGGCAAATTTCCAACAGCTATTTTGAAATTAGGATGACCTTGATTGTTTTTCTACCACACTTTAGAAAATTTATTCCAAAGGTCCAGTTCATGACAATTCACTGGCATTGTTTCTGAACTTCAGTGATCTCAAATCTTTGTATCCAAAATAAATATAGCAGATTACCAAAAATGGTTTCTCACTTTTAAACAGCTCGCAAATACACCAACCATGAAAGATGGGATCAACAGTGACAAAAAAGCTTTACCACAGGGTAAAGCTTTTTTACCACAGGGAGCAGGCTGCAAGTTTCGTCCAATGTATGAGATACAAGCTTGTCGTGTAATGATGTTTATGTTCATATTGCGCAATTTCTCTTACTTTCAATTTAGAAATTTCGCACTTTTTGTTTTCAAATAGAAATAAAATATGTTTGTCTCACACCATATGGTAAATAGTTTACATTATAGAAGCCAATAAAGATTGGTATATTGCGATATTTCATATTTCTCAAGGCGCTTGCGCAATAATGATTAACAGTAGGGGGCGAATCAGGAAGTATACAAGCCGAACGCAACAAAAGCAACATTACGTTTGTAATGTATAAGGCCAAGGAACGCGAGTAGTTGGGTGATCAACGGTTTACTTGAACGCAAAAGTTTTCAGAAAGACCTTTTCATGGGTAGTCATATTTTCGGCTAATTATTGGTATGCCTGAAATCGAACATTGTATTGTATATTGTACTGAATACGAGTTCCATGTAAGCTGAGCACTAACATCTGAATCAGATCGGAGATCACTCAAAGGATTTTCTAGACACACAAGTGCAATTCCAATTGAGTCGTCCATTTGCCGTGGCTGATTCCTAGTTTTTGTGGCTAAGAACAGAGCAGTTGGCGCCACGGATTTTTTGTCGAACATCGTCAATGGATGCGACATGTAAAATCGATGCATGCACACGATTGCTGTATTCATGCATAAGTACGTTCTAAAAAAATGCGTGATTTATTAGTTATCGTGTCCAAATCTTACTAGAGCCGTGAATTCAGTTTAATATTGTTTACGCGTTGGGACAAACGTTGAAACAAACCAGACTCAATATCAAGGCAAAATTAAAGCAGTGTTAAAGCTATTTTCGAGAAGCATATACGGATAGGCTTATTAGGAATTGAAAATACATGGAATGTTCTATAATATTTCACATATTTGTGTGAACTTGGAAATCACCCACGACTTAAAAGAACGAAAACTGATTAAACTTTTCCGGTAAGATTCCATTATACAATGTATCGTTTTCCCACAGAAATCCAATTTATTTGTGTTTTATTTCCAACCCAAAACGATAAAAAATTTTTTATATCAATATCCAACTAGATCTAATTGGAATCACTTCAAGAATTCATCAGTTCCATTTTTGAACCGCAGAAAATAGTTTCGACGTCATCCTATTCTTGGGAAAACCATTTTCCTAAGTTTTTTACCCGTATAATTCTTGATTCCTTGCGAAATGTGAACCGTTTCCCAATTGGTATTTTCCGTTCTTAGGATTTGTTTCAAATTTTCCCACAGTGCAGAAATATGCAACTTTTTCCAGCAATTTTTCTCCCTCAACGAGGGGCAAGTCCAATAAATTCTGAAAACGGTGTTGACATATTTCGAAATGTCAAGTCGTTGACATTTCGAGGTCGTTATTCTGTATTTTTGCTAAATTAAAAATTTGACCTTCGGTTTAGAATTGATAATGTTTAATTGATGTTCAGTTTGGACCGATCGTAAAATCTTATCGATTCCGATAAGCAATTATGTATCGTTTTTTTCATCAGCTCAGGGAAAAAGTATTAGATCTGAGTCGATCTAAGTCATTGGATTTCGAGAGACCATAGATCCACATCATTTTGAGCCAATTCCGTGTTTTTGGGAACAGATATCCAAGTAGATCCAAGTAGATCTATGATTTCAGTTGACCCAATAAGTGGACCTAATAAGTCGATTCAAGTAGATCCAAGTAGATTCAAGATTTGAGTGAATCCAAGAATAACTAGATCCAAGTAGATCCAAGATTTGAAGAGATCTGAAGAGATCGAAGATTAAAGTAGATCCATCCAATATCTTTTTTCATTTCTACAAAAATTCAAAAAATATGTGAATAAGATTATTAATCCTCTTCAGATCATTTCATAAAATGAACGAATAACTTTTGGGAATGGAATATTATCGAGCAACGTAAGTATAAAGTTATGATTTCAGGTATTCGAAACAAAAAAATAGAATAAAATATAATTGCCCGATTTTTATTTTGGCTGTCATCTATTTGCTAGATTGGTGATAGAGGAATAATTGTCTATTGGCTCAAGTATTTTCGAGGAAATTTAGATGAGAGAGAGCTCCGTTGAATAGTAGCATTTATTAATTCAAACCATTCTTGAGAGAGATATATATGTGCCTGTCGGGGTGTTACTATTCGGGGAGGGTGAGTTACTGACGCATTGGTAATGGATCGGCTAACGCTGCGAGTCTCCCATTGTCGATAACTCGCTAAAGGTAGATAGCGCAAAGCGGGCGATAACAAAGCATTTCAGTGCGTTACCTCTGGGAATGAAAAAACTCAATTACCTCATAAGTAGTTGAATCTTAGATACTTCAAATGAAGAATAAATTTCCAGCGGAGTTGAATAGCCTTGGGGCCATCGTTGTGGGATAATTGAAAGTCGATATCGACCGATTTATGACACGAGGATGCGGGTTCAACACTTCTATTGGATTTTTTTTCAACGTCACCGAATTTTGCGTAGATATCACTTATTATATTTTGAATAAAAAAAACATTTTACATGTACAAATTCAAGCAGGGGTTCTCCATTTACAAGATAATGTGGAATGAGGAAAACCATTCATTTAGTTTTTTTTCCCAGCGACGAGAAGAATCACGGGTAGCTACTTTTTTTGTGACAGAGCGGCAAACTTTATAATGACAGCTCTTACGTACGTCGCGTGAGTTCGAAATTCACAGCATTTATTCTAAAAGTGATATGCCAAGTGGTTCATATGTGACCTGAAAAAACTTTTTCCATCATTTTATCAATAGGATTAATAATCGCATAATAATATAATGTAAACATATGATTTGAATAATTTGATTGATAGGAACCAAAGAAAGGTGAATTATTTCGAATAATTTCAATGCGATTTCAATTTCCTATCACAATCATGAAATGATTCATAAATTACAGTTTCAAGGTTCAGGATAAATTTTATCATCACCGCATCATTGAATAGTATATATTGAAAATAAATGTATTGAATAAATTTATTTGATATGATAATTCCATATATATTGTGGTTTTTTTGCTCGAACCATTTATTTATTTACTTTCATTTTTTCGTTTCGAATACATGAAATCATAACTTTATACTCGAGTTACTTAATGAAATTTTATTTTCGAAAGTTATTTGTTCATTTTAAGGAATTATCTAAAGAGGATTGATAATCTTGTAAACATATCTTTCGGATTTCCGTAAAAATGAAATAAGATATTCTGCCAACTGCCAGTCATCAACTTGTGCAGTCATTGACATATCAAAAATTCGGCATTGTCTTATGTTTAGTAACGTATGGTCCTTTTTTTTCTGTTTTTCTGTTCCGATTTATGAAGGAGTGTTTTTTCATTAGAAAAAACAAGCAAATATTAATTATAAAGAGACAAGATTCAAAAATTGATCATTACTCAAATACTGTAATTTTTTTATGAAACAATTTACTTCATACAAGTCGATGTTAGATCGAATAATGGGTCTATAAGTTTAGACAACCCTCTTTGGAGAAAAAGTCACCGAACCACGACAACATACTTCATCATATTAACCACCAATGGATATGATCCAAAAGCTTTGATTGAAAAATATATTGAAAAACGCTAAATACATTTTGAAATAAGACAAAGTTTGGGTAAATCTAATCAGCGAACAAACAATTTGGACTTTCATAAAATTTTGGTTTCACCTGACGTCCAAGGTTCAGATAAATAAATAGAGTTTATCCGTGAAGAACATAAGATCACGGCCATTGAAAAGACACATAACAAACTCGATTCTTTGATAGTCAATGGGAAGGACCGGCTGATTAAAGATGACAAAACTAACATGATCTATAAAATACAATGCACTTCTCGTGATTTAAGTTATGTCGAGCAATCTAAAAGGAGTTTGAGAAAACAAATCAATGAACATATGGAAAATATCAATACGGATAATTGGTCAACACTTTGAGAACACAGTTTTATGGTGAACCATGGCTGTATTCGGAAGGACACAAAAATTTTGCAGAAAGAATCGAACTTGCATAAACGACTGATAGCCGAAGTATTTTCTGTCAAAAAGAAAGTGATAGAAAAACGATCATTCAACAAACAAAAAGATATTGGAAACTACAATGAAATGCATGACTCTATTTCAAAATAATATGAGATGGCTTTTCAACGACTTTTCCAAGACCAGAGATTTGATTTTTTCTTTCTCTTCATCGTAATGGCTTGATAATTGCACGGGCTAAGATGAGTTGTTATCCTCAACGGATATAACGACCTCCCTTTGTAATGACACGATGCTTTGAACTGACCAAATAGTCGTGGCAAAGACCCGGACGGTTTAACTCTTTATACAGTCTCTAAAATCGATGGCTACGTCTATGGATTATTTATTGTCAATCGACGTAAGTCTAGTTATGACAATTGAAACCACGGAGGGATGAATTTTCTTGTACTACAATTTCATGAGATATATAACAGATCCTTCTGAAGAGGGCACAAAAACGGTGCCGAAACGTAAAGGAAATCAACAATTTTTGGAATCAATTTGCCCACACAAGTCGTCCAGTCTTCTAACATCGACTGACCTCACCAAATTTGATAACTATTCATTCTTGTAATGTAATCAAATGTTATCAAATTTTTTACTATTGTTTTCACCTTCTTGTTCATGGTTCTTCATGCGTTTCAAGATCCATCACTTTTGTAGTGTTGATTTTTTCATTCCCGCTTTTGTCGGCTGATTAGACGCATTTTTCATAGTGAAATATCACATTTATACGCTTACTGTATAGATATTTCCCATTTGAACGACTTACCTACCCACACTCGACTTTTTCTAGTTTAAATGACAAAGCCTCAATACAAGCAATTCGATCGATTCAGAAATACACACATTTACAACTGACGATGTATTTTTGTGTCGTGTTTTTGTTTCAAGGCCTCCATTTCGAGGTCCTTTATCTAGGCCTTCGAGACTTTCACTCGGGGCATTGACTGCAAAAATTTCTATCATTCGTATTTTTCAAAAACTGCGGTTATGAAAGTACACATTTTCGAAGATGGAGATAACGATAGCCCATATTAAACCTCCTGCGGTAATAATCAGAATCGGGATTAAATGCGTAAACGTTATGTCAATAAACTCATGTTTCTCCTCACGTTTACGCCAAATCATCCCTCCTTTATATTTGAGGCGTTCCAAGATTCCATTTGTGGTGAATTGTTTAAGGCTGAAATCAAATGCAAAATAAAATGAAGACAATTGCATCACCTCAGAAATAAATAATTTCCATAAATTTGAGACGTATAATATAGATATGACAATCTCAATATAAGATCTGATTGAGAATGTTCTGATTAATAAATAATCAAAAGTACGACTTTCATCAATCTAAATATATTCTAGGGTCATTTACGTTTATTTCATAGGAAATGATCGTTTCATTATCTCGCAATGTAACTTCTTTTTGAGCATCAAGTAAAAGATTTCCGACACATGAAAACCCACCTTTCCATCGCAAACCTTGAACAATACGATAAAATGAAATTCTCCAACAAAAGATGTTAATTTTCGTCTTTAAGACCTGTTGGAAGCCTTCGCGGTAATTCCTCAGTAGATTTTCAGCGTCCATCATTTTGCTCATCATTTGTTTCAACACCGCACCTCGGCTGTTATTGAAAATCTCAAGATCCGCGGAATGAGGTAGGATTGATAATTTGTATGATTTATCTCTCACGAAACCACGAAGGTCGAAAAATGGCAGTTTCGGTTTGTCGACACTAAGTTGACTTATTAGATGAGCCGAATGCACCGTATAAATTATAAAGGTCGTCTAGAGAATTGTAAAAGAAGCCAGTCTCATGGACCAAAATTTTGCCGATACTGTGAATGTAAAATAAGTCGTCATGATAAGTTATTTTTTATTACCTTGACGTGATTCGAATTATCATTGTTAGTGTCTTAGTGAAGTTTTTCTCAAAATGACTGATAACTGCTTCTTATTGATTACCACAATATTAATGCAAAGTTTAGAATTCCTAAGAATTTAGATTTCTCTCATCGATTGTTGAAATTTATTTTGAATACCTCCAAACGTAGTCGATCCTTGTTGGCAGAATAAGGCCAAAATGTCCATATATGTGTCGTAGAAGTTACGATATGTCAACTTTCTACGTTCACATTTGATCTTGATGGAAGATATAGATAGACCAAGTCCAGCAATCGTAGCTATGATGATGGTCCAGGTTTTGTCATATAAAGCCTGTGCATTTCTGGAATTGACTTGGTACCAAACTTGAAATTATATCAAGCATGAGTTGGTACCAATATGAGTTGAAAATAAACTCGAATGAGTACCCAATTTGAGTTGGTTTTAAGCTTAAATTGGTACCGATATAAGTCAATAACAAACTTGAATCGGTACAAAACTGCAGTTATTTTTAAGCTTGACTTCGGTACCGAGTTATCATATGTAGTACCAAACTTGGGAAAATTTGAGTTGGTACTCAATGGAGGTCAATTTTAACCTCGGATTTGTTCCAAACTTGAATTAGGTTCGAACTTTAAATGGTGCTGAAGTGAATTATTGTACGACTCGATTCGCCAAATAAAAACCACACCACTGGCTCAAGGTGTGAACAACGTTGGAGCCCAACATTGAACAATCTCAAACTAGTGTTGAGCTCATCTTGATCCAATGATGGCCTCTTACTTTTTCTTAAGATTGTTTTAACTTTGGTTTGAGGTTGTTTTAACCTTGATCTAACGTGAAGTCCCAACATTGGAGACCATTATTGAATCATGGTTAAATTAATGTAAAAACAACCTCTAAACAACATCAAAAGAAAACATAATATCAATGCCGAAACAACGTTTGATCTATGTTGATTTAATTTCGATTCAATGTTGACTTCAAACGAGGTTAAACATATGTACATCAATTCGATATTGTTTCAACATTCGTTAAAGGTCGTCTTAACATTAGTTCCCGACGTTAAAACAATCTCAAGCCAATGTAACGGTTACGGCGGGACTTTACCCCTATTTAAGGGTACTTTCTGCACGAGAAATGGTAAGAATTGAATTTCACAATAGTGCTCACATGGACTGCAATGATTTGCTTATGAATTTGCACCTACTTGACGCTTGAGAAAAAAGCAATTTGGCTTTTCCGGCGGAGAAAATCTTTTTTAAGCGGGCGCACGGGACTTAACCCCCATGTGAGGGTACTTTTCGCTCGAGAAATATATCGGAGTGTTATTTCACAATGGTTGTCATGTTGACTGCATTCATTTGCTGTTAAATTGAATCATGGCAAACTCTTCAGATAATATCAATCTCGGGTTCCTTGAAGAAGACGTATTTTTTAGGGTGCGCGTGAAACTTGGACTACGTAAAAGGTTTGTTTTTATGATTTCACTCCTCTGAAATCTATCCTAGGTCAGACGTAGTATTTTTTGATACAGAATAAAAAATTTTTTTTTCGTTTATTGTGAATGTTACGAACTTCAAGCGCATTCGATTTCTAAGATGCGATGTATTTGTTCTTACGAGGTTGGCTTGTCTACTTGACGCTTAGCGAATGGATCGAAAGCTTCTTCATTTTTCCACACTTTTTGTCCTCATATCTTGGTATTATTGCAAATCACGACTCCATATCTCATATGACATCGACATATATATAAGAAACCATTATCAAATTATATTTGCTAAGTCTTTTCCGTCGTTTTACCCATCATGCTGCTTGCCTGTTGCATCTGCAAGTGCACCGTTCGCTGAAGCGAAGCTCGACAACTCGACTGATTCGATTATTATTCCTGCAGTGCAGCAGGAACTTTTTATCTTATTTGAATAATCCTCTGCAACCGGGCTCTGCTCTCTTTTCTTCACATAAACACACAGCATATTATAAAATTATTTTCTGAACTACTGCGGAAAGACGCGATTTTGTCGCGCATTTTCAACTCTGTTAAGAAAAAATTCCGTTCGAAATTTGTGCGATCTCAGTTCTGCAGACTTATTTGATCGCAACCAAATCAAATTTCAATTTGAATTTGTCAGAAAAACACAATAGCAGTCATGCAGAAAATAACTATTTTATTCTCATATACTGAATTTTTCAATTCCTTCCATGCATATAGAATTAGGCTCCAGGAATAAATGATATTATCATTGTGATCATGAGGTATATAATATACCAACTATTCCCAATGACCAAATCCAACGCAGAAATAATTATTTTTTCTCGGGGGGAGCAGTCTACTAGCGACTTAGAAAACTTGAGACTGCACCTCGAAGGATGAAAATTTTCAAAATAACAAAATGCATCCACAAATCCTGACATGAAAATTGACTCTTACGAGCGGTTATATAATAATCTGATTGAGGCTTATCATTATACAGGAGCGCCTTCTTTTACGCTCTCTGCATAACAACGCGTCCAAAATGAAATTGGATTCAGATGTAGATGAATCGGAAAAATGACTCATCGAGAAAGGAAAAAAGAAAAAAACCAAGCGTCTACACAAGTGTGTATAATTTACCAGATGAACACTTGATCTTTCCGTTAATTGCTTTATCGTATTGTTCAAGTTCATTAAAGACTCTTGAACTTTATATATAATAGTATAATCATTATTTTATACCATTAACATGATACATTAAAAGAGAAATACTGTCGGCTACTTCAATAAATTACGCTGCAGTAGCTTGAGATCTGGAATTTCGATGCTGGCTATTTATCAGGAAAATGTTGCCCAAATCATCAAATAATTTATTTTCATACAGTAAACTATATAATATATAGGTATTTTCTATAGTACGTAGCATGAGTATACTACACGATCTCACAATCCGGTATGTTACAATCAGCAAAAAAGTATATCCGCTTCTAACCACCATCCGATCTATCGTACTTTAACATAGGTTTCATTTTTTGATGTGATGTAAGGCACTTCTGAAATCTATCTCCCGACGATAATCAATTGGAGAGATAAATTTTGATCTCCATCCTCGTTGAACTGTGAATGATTGTGGAAGGGATTTTTTAAATTTAAGACTCGATATAGTTTGGTTTTAGCGTGTTAAACTCTAGTTTCTTTGGACGGCAACTAAATGTCGAGATAAATGCAATCGAAAAATATTCGAGATTGTTCATCGAGGAAATAAGCTGATATTATCCTTATCGGCTCTGCGGAACTATAGAATGATGAATGTCGAATTTCGCTTCAAATAGATTTCATAGGTCGAACAATCTGGCGAACGAGCAAACAATGTTTTATTGAACGTTAATTCTTGTAGTTGCTGTGTAATAATCATCTTAATGTCAATAATTTCCCCATATTTTTCGAATTCAGAAAATTTTCTTCCAATTTTTGCAAATTTCCCTTCCGCCACGAATAGTTTGCTGTTGAGTTGTGAATGTGGTTGTGAATTCATTGCTTCGTCGGTTTATTAGACTAAGAGCAGGAGGAATAGGTGAAAAAGGGAGGTGAAGAATGCATGTTGTATGTTCAAAACTTGTATGTTCGATATCATCTTAATATACTATTTTGCCCGATTTACGTTCAACAATCCACATAACCTTCAGAATTGGATTGCAGTGAACATGAAAATGACATTTTTCGGACAGGCACCGCGATCGAGTACAAATGTAACACTTAATCCTGGTACACTCGTAGCAAAAAAGAATTAAAGCAGAAGAATAAGAAATCGATGGCACGACGATAAAATTCTATGGTATGAAAAATGAAAACAATCAACTATCTAATATTGTCACAGCTAGTGTTGAATGAAACAATATTGGTAAAAAAATGGGCCACGCTCGTACGATTTGTATGCTATAAGACGATTGCAGAGTGTTCGCAATCTCGTTAGAAAATTGAATGTCTATATGAAGATGCATAATCGTTGTAGTGTTGAATTTCTGGACTCGTAGTCGTGAGGTTTATGAAATAGTGAAATGAGGAGGACATTGAAATCCGGAGCAATCGAAATAACGGGAACAATTGTCACCTTCGGCTTTACTTAAACGTAAACATTAAAATCGTTATACTTGAGGAGTCGCTTGATCGTCGAAATAGTAACACGACGACGCAACAGAAGCTTGTTAATAGGAGGTTATAAAATTATATCAATTCGAAGGCACATATTATTCGTACTCTTGTTCACTCCTAAGTAATGGATTAATGATTCGTTTCGAATATCCCCGCAAATACCGACCATTTCCAAACATCCAACTTCCTTAATGTTGGCATTTATTAAAAAAAATTGTTTTCCTATTTTCGAGAGACACGAGCGTGCAGAGAAATAAAGCTGCTGATATGAAAATCTAAATATCTCGTCATCTAAAATGACTCCTAAAAAACATGATAGTATTATCAGCTCGATCTGCACCGCAATACGATGTATTGAATTGCGAAGGAAATATTTTTATTAATATGAAAAATGTAATTTATTAATAAATTAATGAATTGACGACGCATAATAATATCACGTGATTATAGTTGGTGGTGGTTGGTGGAAGTAGGAAGAAAAAAGAAAATGGGGTTAGAAAAGACTTGTTATTGACTTGCAGGGATGAATCTCAAGTGGAATTCATTGCAGAATTGATTATGGAATTTTTGGTGATAATCTTGTCGATCGATGGTTTAAGATGAAAGATGTCGTTGATAGCCGAAGAAGATCCAAAAACAAGACCAAAAAGACGAAGAATGAAGATCATGATGTTTTTGATAGCCACCCATTGGAATCGGCTGAATCCTTTGTCCCAGTAGGTCATGGTCTCGATAATAACTGGTATTAAAAAACCCGAAATCGAAGAGCAAATTGCCCCAATCAAGCTCATAAACGGTCCTATCATAGGCACCGAAATGGCGAGTCTAACTGTTTAAACGAAAGATTTTAGACACTTTTATCAGATTTTGCATTTTTTTCATCTCTCTTTTTCTCTCCCTCTCTCTCTCTCTCCCAAATAAAGTTTTTTTTTACCGGCTAAAATAACGAGTACGGTCCGCAGCAAATAATTAAGGAGGGTGGCTCTCCTCCCAGTTAGTCCCGAATCCAGTTCCATCCGATTTCAAGGCAGACGGAAAATTGAAGACCAAACGTGCGATTAACCGCGATTCCAATCAGAACGAGCGCGATTTGAGACTGGCTGGAAATTTGCATATTGAAAAAAATTGATTATTATTTTTTTATACTTATACAGCTTACAGTTTTTCGACGCTTAGGTTTAAAGTTATGTTGTCTTCCACAAAAATTCCATATTTCAAGTATTCGAAACAGCCCATCAATATGTGAACCAACATTACGCCAGTCATTCTTTCGTTCAAAACCCCAAAAACACCAAAAAAATGTTGAGGAGTTTTCATGCTATTCTCTAGCGGCATCACAACACCTGAAATATAATCACTTATATCACCTACATATTTACATCACTAGTAAGACAAATTTCTTATCAGATCAAATGACTATATGAAACTTGATATTAAAATCTAACATAAAGACGTGGTTTATTCAGAAATGTCTAACATAGCCGTTGCAATGCTCACTTTTTTCACTAAATTTAGATTCCGAAAGTTCTTTTGTGTTCTTCTGGGCAAAAAAGCGCTATTCTCGCACATTTCGGCGCTCAAGTAATCGCTCTTACGCCGAGGAAAAAGAAAATTTTGTTCAAACCTCGGGCAGAAAAATACAAATACGACTCGGGCATTGCATTTCCCGATTTCATCTCGAAATGCAAACTCGCTCTCGTCTAATTTGAACTTTTCGGCCCTTGTTGTGAAATATATCATTCGATAACAAGCTTCAAGTTTAAAAATTCCCATTTAACGATTTTCCAAGAATGAAATGTTTCTCTTCTGATTGAAGAATTATTTATAGATTCCGAAATTCTACATTGAATGCACATTAAACATTCTCTCGAGTCATCATATTTCTTATTAGCTGCAGCAAGTCCCTAATTAGTCCGAAATAGTTTTTTGTCTCTGGAATTGTAGAATTCCAAATTTTGCGAGTTTGAAAACGTATCAATTCCAGAATTATTACATGAATTTTTTCACCTTAACGCCAAATAAGAAAAACTTCACAAAAACCAAATGTTGATTGCTGCAGAATGTGAAGTAATGCTGATTTAATTGGAGTAGTTCGCCGGAGTGCCACTAGAAAGCCGTGCATTCAATGTTGAATTCTAATGGATAGTTTGACATTCAAATAAACTAGCAATTACTAACCACTAGCTTCAAAAGCAAAAATAGTGATGCTGAAAAAGTTTGGTAAATCCTGAATCTCATCTCAGCTTATGAAGAAATAATCAATCCCTAAATCTTTCTTAGGAGTTCTCTCCAAATATTTTGGCGAATCAATGGAAGCGAGCTCCCAGACTGTGATTCCGAGGCCCTAAGTCATGCAAACGTTAGCAGGCATAGAAACAGGGGCCAAATATTTTAAGATTAGCAACCAACTGAGCAAAATCATAGGTATCAAAAGACGCCCAGTTATAATTTGCATTTATACCGCGGCATATTCTTTGTTTTATTCCATACTCAAATCGCTCTTGGTATCTTCGAGATAATAATAATCGTAGACCATTTTGAAATTTTTTGCTACAATAACTGCGTAAACGCTGCAGGTCCCAAAGTGAGATATAAGGAGGCAGACTTCAATAATGATCCTGTCAAGAACGAATTGACATACAATAATATTCATCTATCATCTTGTATATTATGACACTGCTACATGATTAAATAAACTATAACCTGCAGTCCAAAAGTATCATTACATCATGGATGTTCGAGTTACTCTGCACGCACACATTTGATTATAAAAACATTCAATTTTCATATGAAATGTCACCCTGAGATGCAGTTATACTCCTAAACTGTTCAGGAATCTCAATATTTTTTTTTTCTTAGCTGGTTAAATTATGAAGATAGAATTTACCTCATGGGTTCAGCTAAAAATCTCGTTTGATCCGGGTCCGTTGTGAATGAGCATTCCACTACCTTCCCAAAATTCATTTTCGTTCGCTTTGTTCTGAAGTACAAGATATGTGCACATATTAGCTAGAATCATATGGGAAATGTTTTCTCAAGAAAATTTTTCTCCATAAAAGAAAATAAATATAGAAGCTTTGCATATATAGTTGCAGCAGATACTCATGTAGGTACTTACAAGTATGTATGAACAGTGAGTGCAAATAAAAGTGACGAAAACGGTCAACAAAATGCTTGCGGTGAGGCCGGAGCTTTTGAAAGCAATTGGCATGCCCAAAATTCCGGTTCCAAAAGAAGCTTCCAGCAGATGCATCAATGTGTAGCAATCCTTGTAAATTGAGAAAATTTTTATTGTCATCACATTTCATATCAATTTATTGTGTATCCATTATCTAGAATGCGTATTATTTCTTAATATCGTTTTGTCAAAGTCATCAAGTCAAACTTACGTGGTTATGTGTTCATTTTCTCGCTCTGAAAAAGGATCAAAACCTCCTTCTCGTCCATGCGCCTGTTCCGCATTTGCACTTTCTGGGATGACTCAAACTTTGTACCTTTAACACCAGACAGGAGACTTTCAACATCTTTTTTCATATGATTATAATACTACATATATATTCTATTATGAATAAATCGATCATGCTGCCACTGCTTAATTTTTTTGATCAAGTCTCGATTTCGCAAGAACAAATCGTTATCGTGAAGCAAGATTCTACTCTTATGAGACGTTTTATTTTTCGCAACTATAACAAATCAACGCGAAAGAGATTATTTGCGACACGATTTTGCATCCTTGTTATTCGATGTTCCTCTACTTCTACTCTAGTAATAAGCTCCATGAATTAGAATTCAAATGTAAATTTTTGTCTCGTAAGCAACAACAGCAACTATTCTACATAGAGTGTAGTAGAGTGCAGTTGTCAAAGGCTTCGTGGGCGAACATCCTTCTCCGAGTAATTTAGTCTCGTGGCTAATCACAATGCATTTGAGATAGCAATTGCCACATTAGCTAATGTGTTGTTTTTCTTCGCATTGAGTGCGATTATTTTGATGCGGTTGTGCATCATGCACTTAAATAAATAGAAAAAAGATACCGATCGAAATTCCCATTTTTTTTTTCTTTATCTGACCTGTAGTTCATAAGATTGTTGCTCGCTACGGAACCGTCTTCGGGTCAAATGTTACCAGTTTTATTGGCCGTTCTCTCGTTAAACCGTTTGAATTTTCCGACTGCAGGAAAAGCACATATAAAGAAAAGGATTTTTTAGCATTAATGTATTTATTTCCCATATAACTAATGCGGGAATAAGCGATTTTGTCGAACCTTTTCGCGCTTGTATTCTAAGACAAATCTTGTTTTCGTCCAAAAAAACTTGCAAACAGCACTTATGTAAAAAAGTTATTATTTTAATCAGTCCTATCGTTTCATTTCGACGAATTCTCGAAGGTTGTATTACGAGCCGAAGGCAAGGGTTGCATTCGAATGAGTCTGAAAAACTTAGATCGCTGTAATCTAGAACGGAATCCTCTACTTCTTAGAGAAAAAATTTTGTTTCAAATTCGTGCGATCGTCGTTATTTAGACTCGCCTTCGGCTTAGGCTTCGACCTCAAATTTTGTCGAAAAAACTCGATACCACTGATGTGGAAGATAACTGATTCCTTTGCTAATTTGTGCGGGAATATGCTCTACAGATGACTGTATCGCGGATTCTTGCACACTTAGAAGAAGAAATTTGCTTTGCAAACACGTAGTCGTGAGATTCAAGTTCTCTAGACTACTTGTTCGATTGCATCCCTCAATTGCCAGCTGCGACTTCGCTTACACCTTCTAAATTTGTCGAAAAAACTTGATCGCTGCACTCTACATAGCAGATTGTTCGTTGCATAATTATAAGCAGCAATAACTTACTATTCACGCTGTTTTTAAAGTCATGAAATAAGTCCTTCTTTACCGTTGAATGATGCTAATCCCTAAGCTCGACGATGACAACGACGACGACGACGTTCTCAAGTATTAGCATGCTGTTCCGAAAAAAAACTAACATACTACACACGCACACACGCACTCACTTACGCACACGTTATTCATATGTTCGCCACCGCACGAGCATTGCTCGCAACGTTTTGATCAGCTTCAAGATGAGATAAAGAAAAAGAAGAATGAAATTATTGATTTTGTATCCAAATGGGTCAGAACCTCCTTTTTTACAAGCTGAGATCAAACGATGGCTTTTTTGCTTTTCGTTGAGGGTTCAAGAGTCAAGGTCGCATGCCTGCTTTTTCAAATATTATAGGTGCTTGTTAACGAAAGGGGGAGATGAAGAGAATTGATAAGATAAGCATATTTTCCGGCAAGTTGGACCGCGAGTAGCGGTGGATTTCATAGCATGACGCAACTTGCGCGCATCATACGAGCCCCCGCATGCCCGACCGAACAAGTCTTTTCTTCGCGTTGCTGCTCTACGTACTCGTTATGATAATGCTTTTTCACTCACTACTGCGCACGTAAAGACCCTTATATATATGCAATTATTATGCTTTGTTCACTTCCTATCGCGACATTCCGACTAATCGTTCATTATATTAATCTTACCTTTGTGCGTGCTCGACAATCACTGAAATCACACTCGCACTCGCAGAATATAAGTCTTTGGCGCGAAGAATAGAAGCCGGCAGCTAAACACGGAGAAAAAGAACAAAATAGGCGGCTCTCAGAGATATAAGAGCACGTACTCGAGTTGTGCACAGGATTAACGACGAAACCAGACTGAAACCGACTAAGACTGACCGAACCGAAGCGAACCTCTTAGGCTTGCTCCAATCGAATGCCGTCACCGCCGCCGCTGCCGCCGCTGCCGCCGGTGCTGCTGTCACTCTAAGCGGCAAGTAGTGACAGCAAAGCAACTTGATGACGTTCTCTTTCTCAAGCTTTTTGCTGGAAAAATCACACTTTTTGTGGCGATGCGATTCGACGACTGATTCTTATGAAACTTGGCAAAATAAACACCTTTTATACTCATGAAAAAATCAATATCTCGCTCAGTTTTCGAGATATAGAGCGACAAATTCGAATTTCTGTGCTTACATCTTCCGCTAAATAGTTATCAAATCCAGCCAACTCCTGACATTTGTCGTGAATTGCAAGAAAAGTAACACTCTTTATTCGTATAAAAATATTAATATTCCGCTTGTACCATTTTTGTACAGTTATACCCAGAAGAGCGTTAATGAAAGAAAAAAATTTTTTTCTCGTTATCTATGCGCTTTATCTATGATAGTTAAATTGGAAGTTAACGTTCTTGCAGCCAGCAATAGACAAGCGCACCCTCCTCCTCCCCCTCCCCCTTCTCATTCCCAGTGAATCTCAACCTTGGGCATTCTTTGAAAGACAAAGGTTCGATTTGTGGAAAAAAAAGCCGCATCCCTATTATGATCTTTTTCCGCTGCAGAGAATTTGAAATTCTCTCGATTTGTCCACGCTCAGCTGCAGTAACGGCTTCATCCGAATGGGGATGGTGATGATAAGTTTTTTGTTTATTTCCCTCGTGTGCATAAAAAACAGACTCTGCAGGACACACAA
The DNA here is from genome assembly GCA_022817785.1 of Amitus sp. ZL-2020. Lineage (NCBI taxonomy): Eukaryota > Metazoa > Arthropoda > Insecta > Hymenoptera > Platygastridae > Amitus > Amitus sp. ZL-2020. The sequence continues at coordinate 213 of JABFOS010000009.1, read as the reverse complement.
TTAATTGAGCTCTTAAAACGCCTGCACGGGCGCTCGAATCAATTGACATTAACTCGCCATTATCGATATAAGTTATCGGATTGGATCGGCCAAGGTGCGCTCGAGCGCACGCGCGGTGCTGCTTTTGAACTCGAATAGAAAATTCGACTCGTGGACCTGACACGTCGCCAACGAAAATGACTAAAAAACTGTTTTTTTTTTTAAATTAGCATA
>JABFOS010000008.1:0-21731 GCA_022817785.1 Amitus sp. ZL-2020 | reverse complement strand
AAGTTCGTTCTTGATGAGAAAATTATTTATCGCAGTACAATTGAAAACTTTTTCAAACGAGTATTTTTTATAGTTGAGGCGCTATCATACATCGACTTTTGTAAATGATGGGTCATTGAACATTGCACCAACATCGCACCAACAATTCGGAGTTGAAATTTGATGAAAAAAAGATTTTCCAGTGCCAGTGAATCGAGGTTATTTATTTATAAATTACTTCGAATTTCTGCGTAGCTTTGTTTCTAGCTTTTTTTTTCTTATTTTTTTTGTTTCTGTGTTGTGAATTCAAAAGAAATTAGATAAAAGCAATAAAATAGTACATCGATAAGAAGAGAGGGGAAGGCAATAAAGATAAGACCTCATTGTAGCATTTTAATGTACGATGAGGTCATTCGAAAGTCGTCGAAATAATACGCAGAAAGATTGATTTATCTTCAAGTGACATATTAGAAACCGAAAAATATTCATCGATTCATCATTGGAGAAGACGAAAACGTCCTTGTTCTAATTCAGTTTTCAGAATATTTCGAATCACGAGGTAACGGACTGAAAGTTTATTTAAGACGTAAAAGTTTATTCCCAAAACTATAATAAAGACTAAGAATATACTGGCAAAAATTTATCGATAATGAATTTGGACATGAGTAGTAAGAATCATCGATGACTGTTGGATTGAAAATTATACATCGGAACCGTTGTTGGTCCGAATGTTTTTCATAGTTTGGAAAATTTATATCAAATTTTCTTGGCATTTCGTGGTAAACAAAATGAAATTGTTTTTTCGAGTGGATTTACGAAATTTATGAGAATGTTTTGTTCTTTTTCGATTTTCCGTTTCGATCGATTTCAAACTTGAACACAAAGCATCGGTGGAAAACCACGTTCAATGAAACAAGGTATTATAATTCTTTGAATAATTCTGAATTTCGTTTTCAACATTTCTCAAGATAAAAACTACCTAGGAAACTAACAATTATAAAGACCATGATAGGAACCATTGGTACTTCATTATTAGCTAAACGTTTTTATGAAGGAAATTTTCTCTTTGTTGGAATAAGGTACATCGCATTTATCACTACAAAAATTTTGTAATCCATTAATTTGAGATGAGAATATCAAAACAGGTGGCCTAGAATTAGCTGGCGATGAGCATTAAATGTAACGAGAATGAAAAAAATCATCTAGAGATTCCCATACTAAATAAGTGGACAACCATCAAATTAAACGATGTTATTGCAGCATTGGAATAATAATAATAATTTCCCGGATTTGCGTTCTACGAATTAGTATTTGCAGCCAAAAAAAAATAACAACTTCAATTATCTACGATTTAAGCATTGAACAAATCAAATGCATAACCAACAATTAACACAGATTGAATTTATTCGAATCTCAGATATTCTGGAATGCCAAACTCACGAAATAATAAAAATTTCGGTTTTTTATTTCAATTTTTTCCACAGTTCTATTTTCCCACTCGAGGGCCATCAAAAAAATATCCTCAAAATATTAGAGACTATTCCTGGAAAATAACATAAGAATATTTTGCAAATGGATCTCTAGTGGAACATGTAAGTAATATTCAGAGTTGTTTTCAAGAAATATTAAGAAATATGTATCCTGAAAATATTTATGGGTTTTCGTGATTGTTATTCGTTTAAATTTAATGTCCCTATAACAAACGAAAATTCTTGTCAATGTGCGTGCAGGATAGTCAATGATATGAGCATGGCTCCTGTTTCCGACGCATGAATGAAATTTTCTAGAAGGATATCTCACTCGGCATTCTAATGAAGATATGGTTAACGGCGGCACCGTAGGTGTCTTGAATCGGCTTTACATGGATCCGTTGGTACGAGACTTTGCGACGAATACTTGAAGACGAGCCATTCAATTACCTATATTTTACCCCGTATGGTCCGCTTCTCACGAAAACGAGCAATGTCTGTCTAATAAGGATTCAAGTATAGGCATTTGCGCGACAGGAAAAGCCTCACGTAAACCCGACGTATTCCAAACAGTCTTCTAAATTTCCTAATGTAGCTCAATTTCCGGTTCGCCGCACTTTCGAATTTCCAATCTACGAAATCCACTTTTAGCTCCCAAGCAAAAAATTCCCATAAAATCTTTGTAATTGCAAAACCAATTCGTAAACCCGGATAGAACTGAATGCAGATAGCACTATACTAATTGAGAAATTTTCTGACAAATTAACTTACATCAATTTTAGACCTTTCCGAGAAAAAATCGCGATGTATGGCCATATATTATCATATGATTTGTATATATCGTCAACATATAATTGAATATTGTTTTATAGAATCATGTTCATGGATCATTTATGATCAGATATCGACCTATGTAATATTATGTGAGGACGATCGATGAAAGGGATAATATTCCTATATGAGTATTCAATAATAACACAGGATTATGTATGTCTCTTTATTTCTGTAATGCTTATGTTTTATTTTTTTTCTGTTTTTTATTTGGTCTCTCTTACAATATTGTTAATGATTAATAGTCGAACAGAGTAAATTTATATCACTTGGCAAAATTGAGAGTACTATATTCATAACAACTTCGCAATTTTTAACTCACTTACTCATCGATTTTAATTGAAAAAATACACAGCTAATGCAACAATCATGCACTTGGAAAACTAAAGAATTCATTAACATTAGTGTGTCATTTATTACATAAGTGAGTAAAGTTTATGTATTTCAAAATAGAGTGGCGACTAACTTCATTCGGATTACAATTTTAACGGTTGAACTTTGAAAATGTATAAAACTTCATAGATCTTGCAATTCGAATTATAAGATTTTAATAGGGAGAGATTTTCCTCACGTGTAAAGAAATGTCCCAAGATAATGTATCTTTAAAAAGTCCAATTGATACCCTACTCATTTTTCTGTCGTTCACCATAAGCATAACCACTGAAAACATTTGAGGATCTTCAAAAAAGTTGGATAAACTACAATAATCATATGAAAGTATAAATTTCTATAGATGATCATATATGGCCTTATCGAGCCAATTTTCTTGTATGACTATATATGAAACACGATATTTGGTTCTATATAGTCATATATAGTGATTTTTCATCGAGGTGAATGAAGCAGTTGAGTGTAAACAATTTTCCATGTAATTAGTTGTCCCCTACATTCAATCAAGAACTTATCATAATTTCCATGGTTATCGTTCAACAGCAAGTACTGTAAAGTCTTGAGAAGTTTCATTCTTTATAATTCTCTTCTCTGCTACGATTTCAGGGGAATGAAATCAGAATTTCCATCGAGATTTGAGACTCCTTTCTGGAGCTTGATTTGGTATTTGAAACGACAAGACACGCGTTCCTCATGGTCTCGTATAAAGTTTAATGAAAGAAGCTAGATGAGAAGTTTCCCCAGCTTCTCCAGCGCCAGAGAGTCGCGCATACAGGAGCTTCCGAAAGCACGCGACGACGGTAGCTCACTGACATTTCATTAGCGAAAGATACTCCCCGTGGGGTGGAGAACGTTAGCTTTGGAACTGCGGATTCCGGGACGAGAGCGGAATGAGATTAGAATTCAGCGAGTGGTTGACGATCCAAGAAAGACTTTACGCGTTACACATCAATGACATCCCGATAAGTCAATTGGTTTGTTTTAATCTGCTTTTCCTGACCTGTTCGAAAATACGCGACTTTGAAGCGCATTTTCGCTTTTAAAGGAAGAATTTTGTCTTAAATTCGTGTGATTTTAGTTTTCCAGACTCGTTTGATTGCATCCTTCGGCTTCGGCTCGGGCTACTACTTCCAAATTCGAACAAAAAATTGATTGCATTCATGTGGAAATGTACTATTATTCAAGTCAGAAGAGTTAGATGAGAGCACATTTTGCACTTGTGATGTTGATAAATGAAAATTTTACTGATCTAAACAAGATTAAGGGAATTATTCATTCCACAATGATCTTACTATTTTACTGGAAAAAATAGCGATTTTAAATTGTTGACAGATTTGTCAGTGATAGTTTGATCAAGTGTAACGTAGAAGTGTAATTGTATCACTCTCGTCATACTCATTTTGTAATGTAAAATTCTATTTTTCGATTTTTTATAACGAAATTTGTGGAGTTAAAAACTATAGTAAGTTAGAAGGTCAACTGGATACATTTGGTTTATGATTCTCATGTGATAAACGGTGCTTTTTTGAAGAGGTTTAAGCAATTATTTTGGATCAGTCATCTTGCTGTAATTGATTCCTGGTAACTGTTCCAATTAGTAGTTCACTCATATACAAAATAAAATAGTGGATGACATCTAAATCTCAGTTAAAAATTTATAACTTCATGAATCAGTGAAAATCATCAGTGATAACAGATCAGTAACTGAGCAAGAGTACCCGCTAGAAAAAATATCTTGGATTCATAAATGACACTTCATGTATAGGATGCACACATTCAGCGAATCGAATTTTTCGTTTTTAATTACTTACCATCATAAGCAAATTTAAGTCCATTGCTTACGATATTTTAATCACATATAAACGGAATTACATTTATCTAGGTAAGTCATTCCACGCAAAATTTACATTTGAAAAATTCTTACTTGTGTCATATTTTTTTCTGCGTTTTTCTACCAAAATAACTAGACACCTAACTTTTTGTTTCGATATTTTGTGCGAAACTTTCGAGTTCAGAATTTTTAAACTTATGACGCGTGGTTACGGTACTAACATTTGATAGCGTATTAGTAAGGAAATTATTTATTGAAACAAATTTCTGCACATCATGAAACTTTTTCCTTTTCCTCAGCTTTCGAATGAAGCTATCAAGTAATCGATACGATTTTTTAACGAAATCTTGTAGGTTTATGAACAAATGAATTTTTTCCAAATTTCGAACTAATTGTTTTTTCTTTTCTTTTATCGGTCAATACTGCTAATATAGGGTAGTAGATATTCTGAAGATTTGGGAATGGGTAGTTCAATACTTTCTCTGTAATGAATTTTCGAAAAGTAGCGTTCGCGCTCGGAGCGCGCTCTCCTAAAGCGACTCGAATGTTAGACGGGCATAATATAGTGGACATTTATATTGGGTATAGATTGGGTAATCAAAAGGATCATGTTTTGTGTTTATTCATCACTCGAACATACTCATTCATTGTGTTTAAATGAAAGTGTTGGCGATCATTATTGTTTTTGAAGTTCAGTATTCATTATTCACGAATCTGAAATTGTCATTTGTTTCTTATTCAAAATTGCAATTTCATAAGTACAGAATGTGATTAGCCGTTATCTCGATGTTGATGTGCGCTCGAATTCTAGATCAACGAAACTTTTTATGTAACTCATATTTATCGCAGGAAGAATATGCTCACATTGTTATTGTACACACTTTTTGTGGGTAAATACATTAGATTTCTTGTAAACCTGGTATCATTGTGCATTTTTCGAGAAGGTGGTTCAGAAATCCGTATGTTTTATCGTATTATTCGGAACTCGTTTGAAATAAAAGATCGTAATTTTGAACAAAAAACAATTTCAGATTCGTAAAAATGATATAGGTATGAGCTTCAAAATAAATAATGATTGCCGACACTTTTATTCAATGGCAATAAATGGGTATGTTCGAGTGATGAATAAACACAAAACATGATCCTTTTGATTACCCAATCATACCCAATATAAATGTCCACTATATTATGCCCGTCTAACATTCGAGTCGCTTTAGGAGAGCGCGCTCCGAGCGCGAACGCTACTTTTCGAAAATTCATTACAGAGAAAGTATTGAACGACCCATTCCCAAATCTTTAGAATATCTACTACCTTATATTAGCAGTATTGACCGATAGAAAAAAAAGAAAAGAAAATTAGTTCGAAATTGGGGAAAAATTCATTTGTTTATAAGCCTACGAGATTTCGTTGTAAATAAAAATCCGTATCGATTTCTTGATAGCTCCATTTGGAAGCTGAGGTGAAAAAAAAATATCATGATGTGCAAAAATTTTTTTAAATCAATAATTTTCTTACTAATACACTATTAAATGTTAGTACTTTCACCGCGTGTCAGAAGTTTCAAAATTCATAACTCGAAAGTTTCGCACAAAATATCGAAACAAAAAAATAGGTGTCCAGTTTTTTCGGTAGGAAAACGCAGAAATAATATAAGACGAGTAAAAATTTTTCGAATTTGAATTTTGCGTGGAATGACCCAGGTACATAATAAATTTAGTGTTAAATGCAATGTACCTATATTCAGAAATAAACAACATTTGACCAATCAGAAATTGCAAGTAATAATATTTAAAAGCGAAGATTTCTATATCAAATGTATATCCAAAAAGTGCTATAAATATTCGAAAATTTCAAAATCAAGGACTTGAATATTTCCATCTCATATTGTAAGTGTTACCTCAACATTCAAGATTCCAATTTTCAACTGGTACTTTTTATCAGAGTAAATATCCAATAATTTTCATTTGAAGAGCATTATAATTTCCAACAAAAAATAAAAAATAGGTAGTTTTTTTATGCAGAAAAAACAAAAGTATTGTATATAAAAGCAACAGCCTAGCGTCGCATAGATAACCTCAAATCGACGAGGACAAGGATATTGCACAAGGGTACTAACGTCATTTAACAATTTCGCAGTAGCATAAAATGGTCAACGTGATTAAACCAGGAGGGTGACTTATGCCGATGGACGTAGCCGCAACTCTTTTTCTCCGACTTGATTGCTTTTTCCTCCCATGTGCGGTGCCTTTTTACAGATTAAACAGACGAAGGTCGCAAAAAACATATTATCTTCAATCTCTTCTCCCACGAGCCCATAAAAAAAGAGCAAACGCGTTAGCGAAAAACAAGCACGGTCCGAATGAATCGTGGCGTCTAAAGCGAGGAAATTCGGATGTTCCAAGCCTCGCGAATTTTAGCGGGTTAATTCTTATGAAAGCTTGAATCGGATGTACACGTTTCTTTAAAGCGATTCGTTAGATTAACTTGTAAAGCCGCAAAGACACCGCCGGCGCGTCCATTAGTGTCTCTGGAGACTTTGCGGACCGGTTGGAGAGGTTAGTGGACATCACTCTTTCCCGCCTCACCAAAGTTGAAACGCCTACTCGGCCACTCCAGGATCAAGTTTGTCAACGCCATTCGTATTTCGATAGTCAGCTCGCGATAATTCTCACTCCGAGTCTCGATGTTTCTTCGTGGGATGTTAGTCGTCTCTGCCCTCACCTTTTATTTTTTTCAAGTTCCAAGCGACATTTTGCGATGGGGGCATCTTTCGTCGTCGCATAATGAAAGGAGAACGAAGCGAGAATCATTTTTTCTTTCCTCGCCAAGATTCACGAGATTGAAGATCAGAAGAGCGAGGAACATTCCGCGTGAGCTGAGGACCAAACGTTGCGGAACACTCGGGCAAATAGAAAAGCCTTTCTTGCTTTTTTGTCCATGAACCGAGAGAATTTGATGTTTCCATTATGCAGAACGAGTTGTATTGGTAAAGCTTCAATCCCAATTCCCAGGGATAGCTGGCCGGATAGCAAAGCCAAACAAACCTTATTTATGTCTCAATTAAAGCTGGGAATGGGATGCACCCTCGATGGAGCAACTCCAGACAATAAAGCAGTCGAGAGAGAGAAAGAAAAAGAGGTAGTGAGAGGGTTGGAGGGAGAGAGACAGGGAACATAGTGAGAGATACAGGGAGGTAGTACCGTGACAAAAACGGGGAAAGGGAAAGAGAGACGGAAAGTGCCACGGAGGAATCGGGGGATGGGGTAGGAAAACGTTGGGCCATTGAACGTCGACCTCTGGGCTCTGAGCTTTGCGACCACTGGGGTTTGCCCTGCTGACTATGTTCCCTGGATTCTGCGTATATCCAAAACCGAACTAAATACCAAGGGCGAGTACCGAGGAGATAACGAGCGAACTCGCGAAACTTTCTAGTAGGTTTTTTTTTCAGGGTGGCGTCTTTTGGTGAGGGTTTCGTAATATTCTTAATCCCGGACATTCAGTTGGTAAAAAATATGTGTCTCGTTTCAAAAATTCTGTAACTTTTTCAAGACTTTTGAATGTTAAATAGCGATGTGATTTAAAATTTTGCAGTATTCTCCAAAGTGAGAATAATTGTTTAAAGTTGCAGAATTTTCATTTCGTTTCTGTTCGTAGAGAAAAATTATCAAGATCGAGAACATTTAATGTGATATAGGTTGCTTTACATCCGATCTTTTGTTAATTTTATAGCACTTCAGGGTGTTTCGAACCCTAAATGTAACTCACAAAAATGAAAATTTGCTTCCGAGAATTGCGAAAAGGTTGCAAACCCGAGCAACAATTTTCGGAATTGTAATTTGCGACGTAATATTGAAACTTCATGAATTCTTGACGGAAAATCGGTAACAAATAGTTATTAACTTGCAAACAAAAAATTCATGTGCGTGAAATGATGCTAGAATTTTTATATCAGATTTGGTACATTGGATTTTTTGTGATCAAGAATTTACAAGACTTTTGTAATGTAGTCAATACTGGTAATCAAGAAAATGAAATTTTGTAATAATTAGCAATATTGCAGGGCTCTTAAAGTGCTGCAAAATTTTTCCATCTTTTTTATTCTAACTAAAATACCAGAACCTATAAAATGACACATAAATTTTCCATTTTTAATGAGTGGCCCAATCGTGTAAGGTGAATGATCGAGTGAAATTGAGTGAACAATTTCGGATCTTGGTAGAATTTGATGAACGAAGATGTTTGAATTCTGTAGACTTCTGAATAAAAAAATTATTCACATGAAAGTGAATTTATAGAGGCAGTATATCCTTGTGTCTTGATGAATAATGAGTTTTTTAAGTACAAATTAACATACCACAAATCCGACGTGAATGGCTGCGTAAACTTCTTTATCGTTCTTTTCAATTCTTTTGGTTCGAAAAAATGAACTAAAGATTATTCAGCAAATTGAAACTCTACTACACCCGTTCAATAATAGGTGCGCAACTGTGTCCTTGTTGAATTTTTCATAGCGACGCAATTCGACATGCCCGAGTATATTAAAATTGATTTCCAAAGCTATTGCATTAGATAGCGTGCTTTGGAATAAAAGTATTATCCAATTTGCCTATCCTCCAACCGTGAATCGACCTCCAGAGGTAATTCATGTCCCATACAACATTAAATCCCCATGCCAACAAATACGGAAGCGATTCGTCATCAGTAAAGTAAAAGTGGGAAAAAGCAGTCGTTAAAAGCGACATGGATTATGCCACGCTGTAGCAATAATTCTCATAAACAAACTCGACTCAATTTTCCCCTAATATAACAACGCTTTACTTCGGGACTCTCCGCGGGTTCACAAAGTTTAGTATTAATTTTCCTGGAATCGCTCAATAATTCCAAGCGCGCAATAAAAAGCCGACCCGGATAAACAGATACGTTTATGGCGCGATAAGCTGAATGTGTCGCCGGTCCGCGTCCCGTCCGGCGCCTCGTTATTCACGCGGCCTTTCCAGGGCTATAATTTTATTCATACTTGCGCCCGTGTATTTTTATTTGCTATAAGATATGTTGATACGCCTGTCGCGAGTCCTCTTCATTCCCTCTTTCACAGCGCTCGGCCCGAGTTTGTTCTGCTCGACGGCGGTGGCGGCAATCCTCATTCCTTTTTATCTCCGCAAAGTTTCCACCCCATCAGCCTCACCTCCGGCTACCCTAAAGACTCACACCATCATCCCATAGTCCCCCTACCATTCTCTTCTCAGCAGTATCATGGCGGCAGTTACGGAATCAATAAAAGTGGTGCTCATGCGCCTCAACTGCCGCCGCTACGCCGTCGCCAGCATCCCCTTGGACATCGGCCCGGCAACTACGACTGCACACCCACTTCCCCGCACATCCCTTCTTACTCCCAATCGTGCCATTGAATCGCCCTGACTTCTTCCATCCATCGCACGCGAACCATCCCGGCTATTCTTGCGAAAACCATCTTCTTTTTTTGAAAATTCAACAAAAATTCTCAACAACTTTCTTGTAGAAAACAAATACGAGAAAAATGTTCAACGAATTTTTTGTGGTCTGAATTTTGACGCTATTTGGGCGTTCGCTCAGGAGGCTGACGCTGTTTATTGGAATCTTTGGATTTTTTTGATCCATCGTTGTTTGTTGATTTTAATCGTACAAGTTACTTGCACGATTTATATAATGTCTATACAAGTAAATAATACTTGTTGGAAGTACGACATAGATAGGAAAGTGGCACTTGATGTATAAGAGGACTATATTTAATTTCTTGAATTTTGAATTTTTGACTGTTCATTGTATACTTAGAAAAAAACACCGATTAAAAAGTTACATCTTGGATGCAGAAGTGACACTTCATGTACGCGATCAAAATATCCCAAATGTTAGATTCTCTGATATTCGAGTTCTTCCGAGAACTCGAATATTACAAAATCCGCTAGTAAGTTTTAGAATTGCGATTTCAATGGATGAGCAACAGAGAAAAAATTACTCCCTAAAAAGTAGCATATCGATGTAAAAGTGACATGTAGGTGTAGGTTACGAATATTCAACCCTCAAATTTCAAATTTTCGAATGTATATATAAATGGTGAAAAAAACTGAAGTTTCAGATCACACGTATTTTCATACAGCAAGTGCCAATTTTACATTCTTATCTTACTTTTAGCTGATATTTTTTTTCCACGACTAATACTAATAATATAGTTACTAAATTTCATCTTTTAACTAATTGAAAGATGACCTACCTCATTCTTGAAACAGATCGAACATTATTCTGGCAATTAATATATTTCTTTTCGCCAAGCATCAACTAAAAAATGTGTTCGATTTTTTGTGTTTTATAAGAGACATTCCAAACCTTACATAATTTCCCAACTACAATTGCATTTTCAATTTCATTCAAGATATACCACATTCCTCTACACAATGTATCCCCCAACTATTCATGAATAGAGTTCTCGAAGGTTAAACTAGAAAGAAGTGAGAAAAAAAGGAAGTGGTTGGTGATTGACTTCTTGAGTCGTGCAGTCGGTTCTCGCTGTCGCGTTGAAAACCGAAAAAAGTGCCTGCTTCTTGTTGGAAGGCTGGAACGGACGGTTCTTTCGTATGAAATGGGTCGTACTCTCAAGCGAAATAGGCCATCACTGCAGCACCCAATGGCCAATGCAGTCGTACTCTTCCCACATCAGCCGTTGTTCCCACGCGCACACGTAAACTCGAGCACTGTGCTTGAGTTTACGCGTGTGTTTACGTTTACGTTCACGTTGCTCCCCAACGATGCACCACAGTGTCACTCCAATTCCTTCTCGCACCCACGAACTTTCTGTAACGAGGGCAAATAGCGCCGCCAACGACACTACAATCTCTAAACAAACGTTTAGGGTACCACTAAAATCTCGATTGTGACATGAAACATGAAAAAAGCACCCGATGGATGATTACAGAATTAAAATTTGATCGTCTCGATTTTACAACTTTTATTGATAAGGAGATTTTTTGGGTCAAGGTTTGCTGATTTCGTTTGACAAAAATCAGTATATTTAGATTCTGGGAGTCTATTCGGAATTTTTTTTTATCGCCGATATTTTACTCCAAAATCTAATGTTGTGTAGCTTTACTGAAGATTGTAATTCAACTCGAGCTACACAGCTCTTCCCCTTACTTTTGCATTTGTGTTTCATAAAAAAAAATCTTTGCGAAGAAATCATGGACCCAGAATCAACTAACACGAATTTGTGAATTGCACCTACTCTGATTCATCTAAGTTTATATATGACATGAGGAAAGTTAAAAAATTTCTCAATTATCTCGCAACTATTTTCTTATTCAGTCAACAACCTTTGAATGAGCAAAAATTTACAACAAGATTCAAAATTTAAGACATAATCTGACGTTGAAAATTCAAAATTATATGGATTTGGGAACATAATAGATGTATGAATTAAGACGATCTTTGAAGATGTCCCATCGATAGAAATTATCTCAGGTTTTTTGTACGATTTTATATCTTTGCATAATGAATGAACGATTCTTATCTTCATTCTACAGTTCATTTATTAGATATATGAGCATGTTCTGTTCATCTGTATATTCTCTGAATATGCTCATGCCTATAAGCATTACCATCTAATTACAAAAGTGAGCATTGACATTTCTGATATATGATGGAGATATACGAAATCCCGAACAGGTAACTTAAAGCCCTATCCACTGTATTAGCAACACAACACAAAATTAAACTCGACCACAGTTGATGTTATGATCTTACATAGTTGGACGCAGAAAAAAAGATGTGAACATCATCTGAACAGTGTACGTAATGGATTATGCAGTTGATATTGAAAGAGCTTCTTTCTTGCTTATGGGTTCGAGTAAATCGTCCAACTTGAGTATGAGCACAAAGTTTGCATCATGTCCAAGCTGTTTAATAATTAATATTATGTTCGGTTGCTTCCTCAGGCTGCAATTTTTACTTTTTGTTAGTTGATTCATTGTGAAAATCAGTTGAAAAACGGAATTTTGCCATTTTGCACCACAATGAAAAAAAAAGAGATTTTTAGGCAAGTGAATATCCACAAATAGCATCACTAGTCAGCTGAAATAATCAGCATGTTGATTTCTTAATGCCATTTTGCTGTACTATCGGATAAACTGAGGATTTTCAGTAATGTCAATATTCACAAATAGCATTACTTGACAGATCAAATAATTAGCATGTGGACATCTCGATAAAAAGTGCTTGATTATGCATGAAACTACCAAGCTGCGATGAGTTGTCCATGATATTTGCGTTTCTCCGAATCCAGGAAGAAATAGTCGATTTCTATTCGCCTAGATTAAGAAATGATGCTATTTATCAGTTTCATATCGGCATTTTTTGGGTAGCTATACCTCAAGTGTGAATTTGCTTATGTCGCCTCATATTTCAGAATGGAGAAGAACGCTCTTTGAAATAATTCTTGGTCCATGCAAGATAACCTGCATAAAATAATATTAACATCATATTTTGAACCAGTGTAACATTGATCTTTCATTTCTATAGATAATGTTGGCAATTATAGAGCCTTCAACCAATGTGGGCTTGTGCATGTCGTAAAAGATTCCCAGTGCATGTGAAATACCTGTTGGAGAATATGGCACTTATGAGGCTTTTCACTCCTGTGTAATTAATTATGTTGAGTACGCCTCAAGTGCGATAACAAACGCTTCACGCATACGCTGCATCTTTATGGGTTCTCAGTTTCTTCGACTACGTTTTTAGTAATATTACAACAACCTCGTCCAGGGAACCTGAAATAGTCGTACCCAAAAAAGGGTAATATGACGCTGATAATCCTAAAAGCCACGGATAAAAGATGTAAAGTCATTTATTGATCGATAATTCGGTCGAGTATTGTGTAATTTCATTTGCTACTTATAAATTTGAGAGTTAGCTGTGACGACTGACACTTTTTACTATTGCATTACATTACATACCCGACCAGAATCGTGCCTAATGTAATCCATATATTCATGGTGATAACTGGACTTAGTGGCTTTTTCTGGCAATAACGTTTACTTGTCATTGTAAACACATATTTTGCAATATGTGAGAAAAGAATTTCGACTATTCTCTATCGTTATAAATTTGAATGATAATCACACATTTGTTTATTCAATTGACGGCATCGCTCGTCAGCTCAAAAGACTCATGCCGTTTTTCTGCAAAGTGAGTTCTTCTTTGTTAATTAACTCTGCAAAATGCGATCGATTCTGTGCGCTGTTTCCATACTACTAGGCTATAAAAAGGACACTAAATTTCTTTTTTCGGAGCATATTAAAATAAAAACACTGAATTATGCTTCTACTTACGTTAGTGTTGCTCTTAATGGAACATCGCTAGAAAAATTTCCATGGGAAGCTTGAGTCTCCTAGCCGATATTCACAAAGTCTGTCCATAGTGACCACATTACTACTATCACGTCCTTATGAGGACCTAATCAAGTTGTAGTTGACACTACAATATCTGTAAAATCGTTGCGTTCGTATAAACCAATGCAAGACGATTAAATAAGGACAGAGAGAATATTTCTCTCTGCTTTTTATGAATTTTTATTTAACTCATATATTACTCGACAGTCATAGTTTATTGCTGATATGTTGAACTAGGACAACAATTACAACCAGGACAACAACAGATGTAAGCTGGAGCTATGAAGAAGTGAAAGAGTGCTTTACACGCTTAAATCTTTTGAAGCTAATAGTTGGAATCTTTGTTCTCATTTTGATGAATCAAACTATCTGACAATCTTGGATTCCATTTTTTGTATTCACTTCTTCCGACATTCATTCCACGAATGCATAGTGAACTTATAGAGGTATGATTGCAATATATGTAGTGATTCATTAAGTAATTGTCAGACTCAGGATCGACGCATTTTATGAATTTCTTATAACACGGATTTTCCTCGAAGTCTAGTGTTTCGAAGGCCTCGGGTAATTTAGTTTCCCAACAGTCGTTCTCATCTTTGTATACGATATGTCAAAATGTTTAAACGAATAAGTATACGTTGAATGAGGAAAAGCGTCTATCGGATTATTTCTCATATTCAGAGAATTTGAATGAAACCGATCGGTCACAAAAAAAAATTTTTTGGAGTTATTGCTGATACTGACCGTGTTGTAGGTAGGTATTTTGGTGAAGGGAATAAGCAGCGAAATTTGAAATCCGGAAATATCGAGGCGGAAAGATCGATAAGGTCGAAGACCGCGAGTCGATGATCGCCGAGGATAGGTGAATGACAAGGTTGGGAGTTTATTTTCTTTATTTTATTTATGGTTGAAAACAGTACGGGGGAGAGCCCTCAAACAATTCACGGACCCATTCGGGGGTTCTGCTGCCAAAGGTAAGCCCCTCGACGGTGTCTTCGGAGGTCCGAAAGGCCCTTATTTTGGGTGCGGAGAGAGCGCTGGGGCGCAGTTTCGTCGGTGGGCGGAGAGCTAGCCGACGACAATCCATCTTGATCTCCTTTTTCAGGTCGTCGAATCCGTCTGTGTCGGGGGCGCGGGCCTCGATGGCCAATTGGAGGTCCCGACGTTGTCGGCGGGCGAGTAGGCGCGTCTCCCTCCGTTGACGCTTGGCGTATTTGTTCGGACTGAGCGGTGGTACGGCGATGAGGGTGAGCCGATGAGTCGCCTTGGCTGCGTCGGCTCCTCGGATTTGCCGACCAGCCCGGTGATTCGGGCGTCGCCGAGGCATCCACCAGATAGCTCGCAAGGAGGGGTTAGAGCGTTCCGAGAGGCCCGAAGGCTCCTCAAGAACGGGAAAGGTCGACAAGGAATGAGTCGACAGTTTGCGTGACTTTCCGGAATCCAGGTGAATGAACAATTGGAAAATATCCATATATTCATATGGGAATAGGTTTTCGAGTAATTCAATGACTCAAATAGCTTATGATTGTCGGATTATTGTTTGATAAATTAATCAAGGCGTCTTTCATATAATGTTGATGAAAGTGCTGCAGAAATCTTGTCAACTTGCGAAAAGTGTGCATCCAAGTACTACATTCTCTGCCACGCGACATCTCCGGTTCCGCGGCGAACGTGTCCAAAATGCGCGAAGTTGCAGATGGTGCGGCAGCAGCAGCAGCAGCAGCACCTCGAGGGAAAGTTCGATGATTAGAGAAAAGAAGAAGGAGGAGGAGAAGGAGGAAAAACAACCAGTGAGGACGACGATTGTCAGGGTAATACGCTCATCCGAGGGCGAGAAAACAGTGAGAAAATCGGATACGCTAACAACAAGAAGAGAGATCAAAAACGCATGGCTTGTTTGCTCAACAGAGTTTCCTCAGGTTCGTAAAAACATTTTTATCTGAGCGTTTTTTGATCGTTCAAGTACGAGCTATTGTTCAATCTGATTCATCATCATCATTCAATGCTTGCTTTCGTTTGCTGAGAGAAACAAATCGACGAAATCGCACTCGTGAATGACAAATTTGAAAGTTTAAGGGAAAAAAAGTCCGTCTGTTGCAGGCGATGACTCGTCCCATAATGTCAGCAAAGGTCAGCGGTGAGTCGAAAAATGCAGTGCAAGGCTGCTGCAGTTTGCCCTCCCCAAATGCGAAGAACACGTGAAATTGGAAAAAGCGCATTTATCAGCGCCACTTGAAGCGAAGATAGCGCCCCCCTAAAGCCTTTAGCGGAATTAACGCGTCGCAGCTATTTTTTATCGTGTTCAAAATGACGTTTTGATTATTGGCAAGGAGCGCCTTCATACTTTCGATTTTTTTCCATTTAGCGTTACAACATTTTTTTTTTATCTCCATGATTCAGATTGATTCATACTAGTCTCTAGTCAAATTCATAATCATCGTTTTAAGCTAATACTTGTGAGAAGCCGTGTTCCACTCGTCCAAATTAACTTTAAATATTTCTGCTCGACCGAACCAAATCATATGATTCACCAAAAGAAAAAGTGAGTAAGCTTTACTCGATAGTGTCAACGTTACCCTGATCACGATGTTGCAGGTACAACTGATGGTTCGCAGAGCCGCACAAATACTCTCAAAGAATCGCCCCAGTCTCAGTACTGCAATTCACAATTTTTTTCGTACCCCTATTAGTTTTTCGCATTTCTTCTTTATTCAATCCATAATATCATAAATTAACTCAAGTTTTTTAGAGTAACTGAAAGTATACTCCAAACTCTTCGGGATGTTCATCGAATGTATCGAATGCGCGGCTGCTGCTGCCGCTGTTTCATTCTTTTACCGCGCGTAGTACCAACAAGCTCTGCTGCCGTACTGCATCATCCTGCGAACATCTTATTAACAATTTAATACCATTGTTCAATAGCTTTTCATCATGAATAATCCTCAGTATTTTGTCCTCTTCAGCTGTTCGGTTAATAAATTCTACGAGTACGTCCATTATTATTACTATGATTATTACTCGATAATGATATCGAATATACACTGATTTTCGAATGAACTCCTGACCCTAAAACTTTAGAGGCATTGCTATTTGACATGACAAACTTTCTTTATACAAAGAAAAAACAAAGCGTAACGAGTTAATTGTTGTTATTGTCCCCACTCTCGCCTCCGGTGCACGCGCGCGCGACTCTTTTTTCTCTTCCCGGCCGGCCCGGCCCGGCCCGCCATCACTCCATTTGTATTCAGTGCATTCAGTATATAGATTCGATTCGGGATTGTTTCCTCGGGCCAATATCAGCCCGATCGGAAAAAAGTACGCAGTCCTATTCGGCCCAAAATTGATATCTCAGTAATCATGATTTTCGAAAATCATGATTCGGAAAAACATAAAATAATCTTTCACCACTAGCATTAACAGAATGTTTAGGAAAATAGCGGGACAAAACACATCAAACACGCTTTAATTCGTTATCAATTGAGAAACTTGTACAAAAACGTTATTCACGATCCATGTTACGAGAAGACTGCGTTTTTTATCACATCAAATTTTCTCGCATCAATAACTACCGGAAGTAATTGCAGTGTCTCCTTTAATTCACGTAGAAGAAGTTGAAAGTTTTAGTGAAAACAAATAGAAAAAAAAAAGAATAACATGCCAATTTATCTGATTTGACTAAAAAGCAAGTCTTTTTTTTTTGCTGAATCACCTTTATTCTCAGAAACTTAAATACATAGCTGAGCACGTGAAAAATTCTGAGCTGGAATCAAAGAAAGTCCATATGATCCCCGAGCTCGTATGCGCTAGCCGATTCTTCCTGATTCTCGAGATCATCGGTAAACGTTTCTAGAACTTCGTTCACCATTTCTTTGACGAAATCATCGATGCAAGTAACTGCCCCGAGTGAAATATTGCCAGGGCTTTCTAGGGGCGCATTTCTTCGCTCCAAGTGGCGCTGGTAAATGCGCTTTTTCCAATTTCACGTGTTCTCCGCATTTGGGGAGGGCGAACTGCAGCAGCCTTGCCCTGCAATTTTCGACTCTCCGCTGACTTTTGCTGACATTATGGGACGAGTCATCGCCTGCAACAGAGGGATTTTTCTTCTCTTAAACTTCCTAATTTGCCATTCACGAGTGCGATTTCGTCGATTTGTTTCTTTCAGCAAACGAAAGCAAGCATTGAATGATGATGATGAATCAGATTGAACAATAGCTCGTACTTGAACAATCAAAAAACGCTCAGATAGAAATGTTTTTACAAACCTGAGAAAACTCTGTTAAGCAAACGAGCCAGGCGTTTTTGATCCTTCTTCTTGTGGTTAGCGTATCCGATTTTCTCACTGTTTTCTCGCCCTCGGATGAGCGTATTACCCTGACAATCGTCGTCCTCACTGGTTGTTTTTTCTCCTTCTACTCCTCCTTTTTCTTTTCTCTAATCATCGAACTTTCCCTCGAGGTGCTGCTGCTGCTGTTGCTGCCGCACCATCTGCAACTTCGCGCATTTTGGACACGTTCGCCGCGGAACCGGAGATGTCGCGTGGCAGAGAATGTGGTACTTGGATGCACACTTTTCGCAAGTTGACAAGATTTCTGCAGCACTTTTATCAACATTATATGAAAGACGCCTTAATTAATTTATTAAACAATAATCCGACAATCATAAGCTATTTGAGTCATTGAATTACTCGAAAACCTATTCCCATATGAATATATGGATATTTTCCAATTGCTCATTCACCTGGATTCTGGAAAAATACGCAAACTGTCGACTCATTATTATTTCTTTTGATAGTGAGTCCCAAAGGTAATATAGGGATGCTTAATGGCTTGTTAGAAATTTTTCTGACGTCCTTCAGTAGTGGACGCGATTGGGGCAAGCCGTTTTGGGGCCTTGCTTTGCTTTCGGTTTCGACTTCGACTCCGACTTCGGCACGTATCTTGCTTAGTTCGGTCGTCAGTGCTGCTTTTTGGCTGGGGATCAATTTCGGCGTGGCTCGCGAGCTTCTCAAGACTTTACTGTTGAGCGTGGGAGACGACGACGACGGTTCGCTCAGGTCGCACGTTGTATTTTTCTGAAGAGAAAAAAATTTCATTTTCGTTTATTGTGAACGTTTCGAACTCCGGGCACACGAATGAGTGAATTTTGAGAAAAAGACAGAGAAAGATGAAGAGAAGGATAATAAAAAGGTAAAATAGAGGTTGAAGATAAGATAATGATTAAGACCCTGCATAAAAAGACAAAAAAAGTTAATTAATAGGATAATAAAAAGAGAAAATAGGAGATGGGGATGAGATAAAGATCAGAATTATGCAAAAAAATACGTCTACTTTTCCAAAACTTCCAATTTTTTCGAAAGCGATGGATAGATCCTCTCTATTTTTAAAAAAAATACTCTACTACTCATTCAAGTCTCGATAGTTTTATTGTTAATCTCATCAGCTATTGCTGAGTCAATGGAGATTCTCTAGACCATCATTGTTCTTTATAGGCTACTTGAACTATGTTAAGGGCAAGATGGAATTCCTAATCGTAAATCCCAGGGCACTGAAGGATGCTCACAAGACTGTCAGATCCGATAGATCATCATATTGTGCCAGGACCTTTCAAAACTCAGAGATCATTATTGAGAATTTAGAGTATATCTGTACATCAAATTAGGTATTGGATGGTTCTGGGAGAAACTAAATTACGCGATATCATCGATTTCCGATAATTGCGATCAACAATCCAAGCCCATAACCGAAGGAATACTAATCAGACCATCATGAAAGATCGACCTCTTTTGGATAAGAAAATTAATGCTGTGGAATAAGAATAAGATTTAGCTAAAGTTGCGTCAATCACAATAATTGACAATGCCACTGATATCGAATCTGCCAGAAGGTCGGAACCAATCACGAAAAAGAGTGTTGAGGTCAAAATCTGTTAGGTACAAGATTACATGAGAATTCTAGAAAGCATTTAAATACTATTATAGACGTTTGATCATGAATCTTCTCTTGAAAACGAATTCGGTATCAGAAACTTTAAAGCTGGTGATACTCAGAATATCGAAAGCTTATTTGATAAAGCACACCATTAGAAAAAAAAGCGTCAAAGTCTGAACATAAACCTATGTCTCAATACTAAATGATTGAAATTTCACATCGTGCTTTTCAATTTAAAATTTTGCAGTGCGCAAAACGTTAAATTGACATACAACCGTGATCGAAATTTTTATTTTCAGTTATAACGAAACTGATAAAAATGATATTCGCGTGTATTTTTTTTTCAGCACAGTGCAATAATACCAATATTTGAACGTCAATAACTTCAAAATCATCAGGAATTCGGAAGTCGACAGTGCTGACATAACAAGGTTTAGGTGTACTGAGATAATGAAGATAACCAATACTATATGAAAATAAGACCTGGCAGAGCTACGTGAGCTTGTTAATTTTCATTCAGTGACGAGTTTTTGAGTTGCGCAGTCGAGTGCCACATTTTTTCGTTTCTGATCATTTCACAGTGGTTTTTTGTCCATCATGCAATCTATAAATTGCCGACTGACGAATCTTGGGTCGGGATCTTCTAATCTGCAGTGGGTTTACTTCAAAAGCAAGGAATCGAAACTTCCGCCGAAATTTTATCGGGTAAATTTGTGACAATGAATAAAAATGTAATAGTAAACGTTTGGGGTCATGTCAGTTTTGACCCGATGATCAATCTTTCATTTAGAGTATTAATACGACTTAAGCTTTGCGTAATAAACTGAATGAAACGTTATCCACCTACTTCCGAAAAATATAATAATCTAATCATGAAGTGAACAAAGACATTCTGAAAGGCACTATAGCATGATAAATTTTGGAAAAAAAGCTAACGAATTTATCAGACTTGTTTTCGACCCAAGAACCAAGATATTTTTCTTTTTCCGCGCGATTCTTCGACCCTCAACTATCGACCTTCAATTTCCAGCTTTCAACCTTCAACCTTAGATTCGATTTAAATTTCAATTTGTATATTACCCATGAGTATGACAAGATTTTACAATCTGAGATGTTAAATATCACAACCCTACACCCAAAAAGTATTTTCCCACTGCAAGTATTGTTCTTTCTTGTAAGTTTTTTTTTCTCCATGTACTAAAGATAATTTCTGGGAATCATATTCGATTATTTATGAATTTCAGTGCTTTCAAAGTCCGAAGGACTCATAGATGAAACGATTATAACGCAAGCTCCAGCTCCGTCAGATCCAACCGATTATCAAAACACACGTTGCGATTATTTCTGTGCAGTTACTTTGAGAAAAGATGACGAGGCCCAGTTTGGCTTGTGTGGCCTGGGTCTAGTCGAAGGTGTCATCGTGCAGGCAGGCCGTAGCGCAACACAGATGGTGAAAGACAAAATTTCGGGACAAAAACTTGGCTGCGTGTGCAATAAAGATAAGGAAACCGAATTCTGCAAGGATAATGCTTTGAAGAAAAAAAAGATGTTCCGGTCCTTGCAAAAAGGGTGCCCAACTCGAGTCGCGATCCGGAATTTGGAAAATTCTAGCAAAAATGAATCCTTTAACCAATAAATGCACCTGTAAAAATGCTGACGAGTGAGTAAAATGTCACAGTAATGTCGAGTAATTTCACAGTAATGTCGATGTCACATAAATGTCGAGTCACATATATGTGTATCTATAGTTTTTTTTATTGTAAAGTTATTATTATATTATTATATATTTTCAAGCCGAATGTTTTAACCGATTCAATTATGGAAATAACATAGAATCATTCCGCAATTTCAGTGGTACGGCGGTAGCTGGAGATTACGATGCAATAG
>JABFOS010000007.1:0-23017 GCA_022817785.1 Amitus sp. ZL-2020 | reverse complement strand
TTTAATCGAATAACTAACTACTGATTTTGAAATGTTTTAAAGTTTCAAAAGGATTCTACTTTCTTTGACTTAATGTTTCAAAGAATTTTAATTAAGTGTCATATAGTCAATCTAGCTTTTTGAGGATATTCTGAAAGACTGATTTCTTGGCTCTTTCTTGTAAACTGAGTTCTCATCCAATATATTCGTGTTATGAATGGTATGAAAATGGAAAATGTAGGACTAATTTGAAATCCGGAATAGTTTGGTCGTCAAAACACTGCAAAGTTTGGAGTTTTCGCACAGCACGAACTGCCTTAGGAGACATAGTTGGCGAACATTCTCGAGTGCTAATTAACGTAGAATCATAATCGATGATAGCATCTTGAAGTTCGGGAAGTCGAGAGGTTACACAGTAGAATGAACAACTAACAGTGTTTAAATTTTACCTATCAAAAATGTCACGCGTGTTGATCAGCGAACACTGTGCTTTGTTAAAACGCGGAACGAGATGAGTTTATCCATACAAACTGGCGAAAGACACGCACGAATAACTTGGCAATAGCGCATGTCCGGAATTCTGTTTATAGACATTTCACCAAGTGTTTAATCTCGATTAAGCTTGGGCTTTCTTTTTTCCGGTTGTGAAGTTGCGGAAGAAATTTACATGAGAGACTTGAGAGATGAAGCACCCTGGATATGACTACACCGTCTAAACCCCTTCAAATCGTGAGCCAATATTTTACTGAATCTCATCTCCTCGAGTACACTAGAAGTTGCAACTTTGCACTATTTCGTATTTTTCGAGAGGCACAAGTGTCGACTCCGGGACAGAAAATATATGGAACAAGCCAATTATTGATGTTTGGGCTCGTGTGAAGTTCGGATCTTCTGGTGTGGAGTCTGCCCTTCAAGATTAAAGAGATTACTTTTTACTAGAGCTTGTTCAGAACGAGTTTCTGGAGAAAAATAAAAATGGTTCTGAGTTACGTAATATAGTGTGATATAATTTAAGAAAATGATTTTTACAGCAAGAAGAGTAATGAAAGCGAATTTTAACTCTTAACGCCGATTTTTGAGGTTATTTGTGGGTTTTTTAAAAATAGTTTTGGGTTTTGAAGAAATTCCATTAAACTTGTGTTTCAAGGCAAAAGTTTTTAGTTTAAGGTCTGAATCAGTAGGCTTCCTAGAGTTTTTAAAAACAACTCGATGCAGTTTTTTCATTTGTGAAACTGCAAAATTGATCGAATAATTTTAAAAGCAAAATCCGATACATATCATAACATTCATTCTTTTAGTTCATATATGCAATCGTTTAACGATAAGATTCCGAATTTTGTGTCGTAAATCTTTCACAGTTAGAGCAAAAGCGCGATCTTGTAAAATTTATTGCGACTTACAGTTTTTCTCTCTTCTATATGCTTTTATTTCCGTAAGCTCTTGAAGGAAGTCTCGAATTTCAGCTTGAATTACTTATCACTCAAAACAAAATTGAATTTTGACTCGGAATAACGCATAGTGGAATGATTTCAATGCCGCGAGGAATTCGCAGCTGGGTCGTAAACTACGGAGCTGGGAGATAAATGAAATCTGCGGCGTTTCTTCGACACGATGAAGGAGATGAAAAAAAAATAGCTTGCTCGATTGTAAGAAAACTTCATGCTTAGAGAAAGTTTGCGATTTGAATTTCGACGAATAAAGCGATCTTTCAAATAAGATTTTTTAAGACTGAGAATGATATGAAAACTTACCTGCGATCTTCCCAAGGCAACCATGTACAATTGAATGTTTTTTTCCGACCCAATATGCTCGAATTCTGCAAAATGAAATTCCGATTCAATTTTTTATCGATTCGGAGCTCCATTAGACTACATACTCGGTTGGTTATGCGGAAAGAATCCCAAGAATATACTTATCAATTCGATGAAACAGATTAAATCGATAATTATTTTCTGAAGAAATTTTATATGAGTGAAAAGTATCAATTTTCTATCCAATAAAACTTATCCAATCGAAATAAATGATATGTATATGCAATAATTTCGAATACTTTATTTATCAAATTTGAATTCTTAATAAATTATCACTTCATTCAAAAAAATTGTGATAATAATGATGAAAAGTTTCGATTAGCAAAATCAATTGTTCCTACTCATTTTATCGTGAAATCTCATACTCAATTGAATGTTTCAAACCTACACCTTACTGCGGTAGTCAAGTCTTTCGTAAAGCTCAACAAAACGTGTTCTGATATAGAAATAAGAAGCAAGGGACGGACCTTAGAATTAGGATACTTTACATTGTCAATCCAGGTTCCCATAAAAATTTAATCTCCGTAAACCAGAACAAATGTATCGACCTTGAATGCATACGAAATAATTCATATGTCTGCCAAGTTGGAAGAGAGAGAGAAGAAAAGAAAGAAAAAACGAATCTAAACAACCCGATTGATCGAAGTCAATGATTTTCGCGCGCGTTACAACGCGAAAAAAAGCAGCTCACCAAAGTTCAGAAACTCTGCGCTACCATAAATGATTATCATTTCCATGCGGGGAGTAAGAATGGATTCGTTCATGATATATTGGGCCCCTGAAAACAACGGCGGTGGCGGTGGCTAGTGTCGTGAAAACACAATCAAATTTATAGCGCTTAGGAAACAAGGCCCGCGGAAAAAAGAGGCGGGCAAACTTGCATGCTTTCGCGCGAGCAGGGGGTCTTCTGACACTCGTGTACGTTAGAGTGTACGTCAGATTAAACGCAGCATTTTGATTTTTGACGCTGTCACTCTCGTAAACGTTTGTTTGTCGAACGTTTCTTGTATTTGAACTCCATAATCGTCTTAATTAGCCGTCATTCTGAAAAAATCATTATGAGATAAAAAAATTCAACAATGCGATTGCGACCAAGTATTTTCCTTTACCAACAATAATTTTTTTCAGTATGCCATAGATTGTTCCATTTTATTCGATTTGTTCGATTTCCTATATGAGTTGAATAGCATAAGAGCAATTTCCTCGTATTATTAAGTTTAGATACGAAAAACGTTCGAGAAACGAACGTTCACGAAAACGACAACGTCAAAAAACGAGAAGCTTTGTTCACTGTAACGTACACTTTTATGTACACGAGTGTCAATAGACCTCCAGCTGCAGGATAAAAAAAGTTTGTGACGAGTTTGGAAAGTGCAAGGATCGAAGGTGCTGCCGCCGCCGCCGAGCAATCGCGTTGCAGGCTTCAAGTTTAATTTTTTTTCCAGCTCATCATTTGCACCCTGAATTTTCTCTTTACTAGGAATGCAACGAAAATTAACACAAGTTATCCTACTCACGCGGAATGAAAAAAAAATATTTTTATTGAGCGACTTTAATACAAAAAATTTGCTTTAAAAAACTTACACTTTTGGAAATGATCGAATTGGAAAACATCAGATTACGAGTTATTCGGAGACTATAACCTTATTTCCAGAAAACTATGCTCGAAAAAAATGATATAGGTATACAAGATCTCAGATCTCCAGATGAGAATAAGATAAAAAAAGCACAATCATTACGAGATAAGACTTTTTGAATATAAAACTGCAGAATAATTGTAGAATTTTTGCAACATGACGATTCAGATACTTTCAATAATAATATGGACGAGGACAAATCATTCTCATGAAATGTTCGGATGAACTATAGGGATGAAATAACGTATCAAGATAACGAGATAAAATCAAAACAAAACAACCCTACAATGTACAGCAATGAACTTGTCCATAGTCGAGAAGAGAAATAATTTCCGAATAATGTGAACGAGATAATCAAAATACATTCCAGCACCCAGTATAATCTCGTGAACAACTTTTCAGAATAACATATCAGAAAATTGCAATAATTGACACTCACATTTGGATCGTCCTTTAATCGGCCCACGCAAATCTGCAAGAATTCAGTCTTATTACTCACCAATGAAATTTTACTCTCAGCTCTTATTGCTCCGAATTATGTGAACTCAGGCTCAAAAATTCAGCGCAAAACGTACTGCAGCAGCAGCACTACCACCACCACCACCACCACCACCACCAACTTCGAACACATTGAATATCATATCAATTGTATTATAATTTATCGTCTATTGACCGTTCATTATTCTTTAACAATTACATATCCTTGCTTCCAAGGCTGAACCTGGGATGTAAATAGATATCGATTAGGGTCGAGATAAGAATAGTGAACGTCACCACAAAGTGATTGGAGAAAAACAGAAAAAAAGGTGATTCATTACGTTGAAGATTTTCTTGTCTGAAAGTAACAGTACTTGCGATTATTTTGAACCCGAAGGTAACATTACCTCAAAGTTTTTAGAATAAATATATCATCCACACGATAGTAACAATATCACAATATAAGATAATATCACATAAGACGACGTTACAGTGTGTACAGAAGACCTATGAACCACTTATCACTTTCGCAATTTGTTTTGATTAAATGGCGCTTGATGAATAATTCCTAGCAGCTAACGCGATGACTATCTTTCGAAAGTTCACGATTTTCTCATTTCTTCTATATAAAAATATGATCTCTGACTTGTTTTTTGGAGGCTTTGATATTTCATAGAATTCCTGACGAGTAAGTCATCACCAAAAGGTATGTACCGATCGAAACCCATGAACCGAGAATATTATCTCTTAGCTAATTGTTTAAACTCGACTTTCGTCGGAAAAGAAGAGAACAAGAGGATGACGCATCAGGCAACCTTTGTTGATTATCAGAGGGTCATTAATTTGTTTCTTGTGAAACTCCATTTGAGTCAAACAAACCCGAAAACACGAAAAAATTCTGCTACTTACATCCTCTGTTAGTGTTTTCGTTACTTTAAAAATCAAACTTCGGAAACCAAGTTGAATCTCGACATTTGGTTCATGGAATCAGATGTGAATCGCAATTAATAAGAATAACATATTAAAAAACCTTTCTTAGAAAAAATGTGGGTTATTCATTCTTGCTATTTTTTTCTACGGAAGATGATTTGACCCAAACACCCTAAAAATACAATACGACCTGATAACACCTTGAAAAGATGAAGTACACCGGAAAACACCTTGAAAAGATAATGTCCAAATTACGGTGTAACAGACAACTCTCAGACTTGATAGTTTAAAATTTTTCATTGTTGAAATATTTTTCACTATTCCGTCAATCCTTTCGACTGTTTCTGATTTTTATTTTTCACATTAAAAGGCCCGCGATCCAGACTTTTCGAATTCTCTACGATCACTGAAGAAAAATCTACATCCTACTACGAAAGGTGGGAGTGACGGATTAAAAAATTGAACAGTCAGAAATCAGTCAACTCACATCTCACATCACACATCTCACATCTCACATCTCACATCAGTTGACTCACATCTAGAATTCATGCATAGCATGAGGAGCCGCTCGATCTCACCAATACTCTTGAGCGTGATAATATATATCTCCAGTATCCCTTTTAGATAGTTTGGAATTATAGGTAAATTGTCCAGCAATATCATTTTCATTAGGGTTATATCCGAGAGACTTAGTGTAGAATATTCTTTTTATATGATAGATAATGAGGATGTTTAAGTCGTTTTGAATACAACTAAGTTTGTTGGAAAAAAAAAATGCTTCTGGTAGTGAAATCCCCGAGTTTATGAATTTCTTCATTTCTATTTTCTCTGTTTGCGAAGAGCACAGTATGTTTTATAAAAGGAATTATTTCGAGTTCAAATCATAATGAAAAGTGATATCTCGAGCATTCCAAGCTTCGCGGTGGCATGTTGCAATCAATGGAGATGTAATTGAGTTTTCGGCATTTGCAACATTGTTCTACGCCGCTGCGTTGGAGCAAATTCCAGTGGATAACTGTGTGGTCTTGATATTTTGATTCGTAAGGGTCCTTTAAGTCACTGTATGGAAAGAGTTGGTCGATGGAAATCGGAATTCAGTAGCGGTCTCGTATAGATTTAGCTGTTTTTATCTACGAATTCTTTGTTATTCTTACGTTTTCAAGGTCTTCTAATTGAAATAGCTTCAAGATTCTTTTAAGCCCATGTCTATTGTGGAAGCCTTTTAATATTGCGTTCTTGAATTTTTTTCCTTCGGGCAAATTTTTTAAACATAGCATTTTGTTTCTTTTTATTCCTTGCAAACTCTTTCTCAATTCGTAAGGTTAGTCAATCTCAGTCTATAAAAGTCTCCGCGGCCTTTTTGTATATGGAAATCTTCGATTTTGCACGTTTCCTTAACAATTTTTCTGTGTCTTACGGTTCAATATTCATCATGATAAAACGCTGGTGGGCGTTTCTGAATTTTTCGGCAAAGGGTTTTCTTTATTCCGATTCAGAGCAGGATCGTAGTCACTCTCATCTCCAACATTTGTGTCAGTCTTACGATTTTCATTTCCATTTCGTACCTGATTTTTGATTTTGCGTTCTGCTTTTTCGGCCGCCTTCTTTTGGTTTTTTCTTTGGAAAAATCCTGAATAAAGTCGTTGCCTGTATTTTCGTCTTCTTAATTTATGTTCAGGTTTTTGTTATCCTCTGCTCCTCGAAAGTCTTCATTGTTGTCTTCTTCAAGCATCTCAAATAGGTTTTCGATGGTTAGATCCGTATATCCTAGATTCTACTCGTTTTGACGGAATTTTTTTCTTCCTCTTGAGAAATCTGCGAGTTGCTGCTCCAATGATCTGTTTTTTGATTTAAGTTCTGCGATAATTTTTCGGAAATATACATATTCTGTCTTAAATACTTCGTCCATCTTGTGGGTAGGTAGTTTCATCGTTGCGTCCTGTTTTTCCAGTGATTCAGAGTGTTTGATTGTCGAAATTCGATTGTACGAGACTAAAATATTCGCATATCAATTTTTGGTTGAACTTTGATCGTTGCGAATACTTTCGTCGAAATATATCGATTGCAATCGATCTTTCTTGAGGCCTCAATTATCCTTTGTTATTCGTGTCCGAGACTTTTTTTCGTTGTTTGTGCGCGACTTCTTACACTCGCTGTCACGTTAACTATCGTTAGGAGTTGTATTCGTACCTTTCTTGCTGCTCTTTTCGATTTTAATTAGTATTCGCGATATATCGATTTTTCATCAGAATTTCAACTGGTGGCTTTGATTTCTCATTGCACTGCCAAGAGTGCACTGAGATCGGCTGTTGACCCCTCAAAATCTTTGTCTTGGCTAGCTCTTATCGGTCCATACACTTTTTGATAAGAAAAAAGTTTGTGGGAATCACTGCAAGTGTCCAAAGGTTACCGTGCTAACCTCACGGCGGATCGGTTTTTCACCAATTATAGCTATAATATCGCGAATGCAAGTGCAAAACTGTCCGACTTACTTCGACTCAGCGTCTGAAATGTTATTCAGTTTGGTTCAACGTTCGTGATATTTTCTGCGAAGCACTTCTGATGGAAGTTGCTTTGTTTACCTGTTCACTGATTGGGACATATATCAAATGTTTTAAATGCTTTTTACTTTTCATAAAAACTCCTCAGGGCGTCAGATGAGCACTTCAAATGTTTGTCTTAATACCGCACACGCGATTTTCATCAATTTCAGTGTCCCGGGCACTTAGACAAGTCACAAGAAGTGATACTTTGTATCCCATATAAGGTATATGTGAGTTCTCGTCAGCCCATTTCTCACTCATAACTTTTTCCGAGGACGTCCTGCCATAGAGTATAAGGACTCAAAACACAAGTGCTAACGCGCGCGTTGAGTCATTACCAGCGCTAGTCACTTCGAATCTAAAAATGTTCGTTTTACAGTACCTGAAGGGCCCAAGTGTAAGCGAACCTAACTACGATCTTGTCACTTTACGGTTCTCACTTATTGTGTTCTTATTTTCGATAAATCATGGAAGTTTATATATGTATCAACGCAGGATGAACTCGCAAGCACGTTTTTTGCGAATTTGGCACTCGGGGCTATCGTCAACACTCACAATCGCCGACCCATGTACCAGTCGAAAAGTGGATTAGATTGAAAATTGTTGATTTAAGGAAGCTTGATTAAGTACATCATGTGTTGACGAGTAATGAACGCACTTTGATCTAGTTTTATCACGAATACGTCCTTGATAAAGGCATTCAATTATATCCTCGGAACTTAGTTCGTCCTGTTCAGTTGTATAATGATGTTAATCAGAATCTTATGTCAGCGCTTGATCAGAAAAGCTTTGAAAAAACTGACCCAATATGATGATTCTTTTTTTTTATATAAGAAAGAGTATAAAAATAAGGAAATGAACAAATTAGGGTGCTATTCTGAGCGATTAAGATTTGTGCAAGGTGGAGTGGAATAACAGTTGTCTTCGCTCTGAGTAAAGCTGGTATTTACAACTTACATTTTGGATTCATGCATAGCATGAGAAGCCGCTCTATCTTACCAATATTTTCGAGCGTGGTAAAAAATATCTCTGGTATCTATCTCAGATAGTCCGGTTCCGAAGGCGGATTGTTTAGCAGTATCATTTTTGATCTGGATTGTATCTAAAAGACTCATCGTAGAATTTTTTTCTAATATGACAGATGATGAAAATGTTTGAGTCGTTTCGAGAATGACCAAGTTTCTCGAGAAGAGGATATGCTTTTGGTGGTAAAATCACAGAGGTTATAAATATTCTTATTTTTATCTGCTTATGATTGTTTGCAGAGAACGCAGTTTATTTATTGAGTAGAAATTTTCTTGAATTCGCATTTACATGACAAGTGATATCCCGAGCATTCCATGCATTGCGGTGGGATGTTGCGATTAATAAAGACGTGATTGAGTTTCTTGCATTTGCGACATTGTTCAACGCCGCTGCGTCGGAGCAAATCACAGTCAATAACTGTGTAATCTAGATATTATGATTCGGTTAGGTTTATTCAGTTACTGCTTCGGAAAATCTGTACACTGCTAATCGGGAGTTGGTAGCAGTCTCGTATAGATTAGGCTGTTTTTATTTTCCAAACCTCCGTTATTTCAACGTTTCCAAGGTCTTCTCATTAAAAAAGCTTCTAGATTTCTCTAGGCTGATATCCATTGTAGAGGCATTCCAATATTGCTTTTCCGGATTTTTTCGTCTGAGCGTATGTTCGAAACATGATGATTTTGTTTCGTTTAATTCCCTGCAAACTGTTTCATAATCTTGAAGGTTTGTCGATTTCGGACTATGAAAGTCTCCGCGGCCTTTTCGTGTTTCGAAATCCCCGATTTTGCGAGTTTCTTTGAAGATTTTTTTTGTGTTTGTCGGTTCGATATTTATCATGAATGCTAGTGGGTGTTCCCAAATTTCCGGCAGAGGGTTTTTCTTCATTCTAATTCAGAGCAGGAATGAAGTCACTCCCATCTGGAACATTTAACCAGTTTTTTCATTTTCATTTTCATTTGAAACCTGTTTTTTGATTTTGCGTTTTACTCCTTCTTTGAGTTCTTTCTGGTCAAGACCGGGATGACGTCTTTCCCTGTATTTTGTCTTCTTGGTCGATGTTCAGGTTTTCGTTATCCTCTGCTGCTTGAGAGTCTTGATCGTCGTCTTCTCGAAGCGTCAAAAATTGGTGTCAGATGGTCAGGGACGTATCTTTTGGTTTTCTCTCATTTTGACGAAAATTATTACTTCTTACAGAGAAATCTGCAAGTTGTCGCTCCAACGATCCGTTTTTCGAATCGAGTTTTGTAATAATCCTTCGACACTTTCTAATTTCTGTCTTGAATGCTTTGTCTATCTTGTCGGTAGGTGAATTGATCGTTCCGTCTTGTTTTTCCAGTGCTTTCGAGTGTACGATTGTCGAAATTGTTTCGTTAAGTGCTGATATATTAGTGAAACAATTTTCGGACGAACTTTCAATTTCTCGACTACTCTTGTCGAAATATATCTATTGCAATCAATCCTTTTCGAGGTCTCGATTCTTCTATGTTTTTTGTATTTCAAACATTTTTGCGTTATTCGTGCGCGACTTTTTACACTTGCTGTCACGTAAACTATCGTTTGGAGGTAAATTCGTACCTTTTCGCTGCTTTTTTCGATTTTCATTGGTATAAGCGATGTATCGATTTTTCTTCGAGCTTTTGGCAAGGAGCTTCGATTTTTCATAGAACCGCAAAAATGCACTTGAAACAGCTGTTAAGCACTCAAAATCTTCGTCTGGGCGAGCTCTTTCCGGCATGTACACTTTTCGATAAGAAAAAAGTTCGTGAGAGTTACGGCCAGTGTTCAAAGGTTACCGTGTTGACATCACAAGAGATTGGTTTTTCACTAATTATAGCTATAATATCGCGAATGCGAGTGCGAAACTGTCTTACTTACTTCGCGCTAGCGTCTGAAATGTGATTCAGTTCGGTTGAACGTTCGTGATAACTACTGCGGAGCACTGCTAATGAAAGTTGGTTTCTTTGCATGTTCACCGATCAGGACAGATATCAAATGTTTGGAATGCTTCGCACTTGCCATTCAAACCACGAAGGGGGTCGGATAAGCACTGAAAATGTTTGTCTTGTTGCCGCAAACGCAATTTTTATCAATTTTTGTGTCCAGGGCACTTTCACCAGTCACAAGTAGTGCTTTATCGTATTCCATATAAGGTACATGTAAGTCATTGTCAGCCCATTTCTTACTGATAACTTTCCTTCAGGACGTCTGGCCATGAATTTCAAGCACTCAAAAAGCTCAGCGCAAACGCGCGCGTTTAGTGGTCACCAGCACCAGTCGCTCCGCATCCGGAAATGGTTGTTTTTCATTACCTAAAGGACTTCAGTGTGAGCAAACATAACCACGGATTTGTCTCTCTGTGGTTTCCACTTATTGTGTTCTTATTTTCGATGAACTGATCGGAGTTTATATATGTTTCGACGCAAAATGAACTCGCTAGCACGTTATTTGCGAATTGAGCACACGGAGTTATTGTCAACACTTACAATCGCTGAACAATGTACCAGTCATTATGTGGATCGGATTAAAAGTTGTTCATTCAAGGAAGCTAAATAAGTTACGTAATGTGTTTACAAGTGCCAAACGCACTTGTACTAATTTTTCTTACGAATATGTCCTTGATAAAAGCACTTCATCATATCCTAGAAACTCACTTCGCCCTGAACAGGCGTATGGTGATGTTATTCAGAATCTAATGTTAGCGCACGGTCAGGAAAACTTCACAAAAACTGACCAACTATAATGATCATTTTGTTTCTATGGAAATCGAGAATAAAAAAGAGGAAATGAACCAATGAGGGTGCTATTTTGTTCAATTAGGATTTTTGCGAAGAGAAGAGGAAAACGGAATTCTTCGCTGTGAGTAGAGCCGGTATTAACAAAATTCACAACTCACATCTGGGATTTATGCATAGCATGAAAAGACGCTCAATTCCACCAATATTTTCGAACGTGGTGATAAATACCCCTGATATCTTTTCCAGATAGTTCGGTATTGTAGGCAAATTGTTCAGCAATGTCATTTTCATTAGGGTCATATCTTAAAGACTTATCGTAGACCTTTCTTCGAAAACGATGAATATTGTAAATTTTTGGGTCGTTGAAGATATAACTAAGTTTTTTAAGAAAAGAAAATGCTTCTGGTAGTGGGATTCCAGAGGTTATGAATTTTTTCATTTGATTTCCTTTATTCTTGTTTGCGGAGAGCGCAGAATGTTTCTTAGAAAAGAATGTTCTTAAGTTGACATTGAAATGATGAGTGATATCGCAGGCATCACACGCATTGCGGTGGCATTTCGCAATTAATAAAGTCGTGATTGAGTTCCTAGCATTTGCGACATTGTTTGACAAAAATATGTAAATATGTGACAAATAAAACATAGGATAAATAATTACGAAGAATTTAAGACAAATAATATAGATACGGTAATCTAAATATGAGATCTCATTGAAAATGTTCTGATTCATAAATAAACGAAAGTACGACTTTTATGAAACTCGACATATTTCAGGGTCATTTTTGTTTATTTTATAAGAAATAATTGTTACATTACCTCGCAATGTAACTCCTTTTCGAGCATTATGTGAAAGATTTCCGACACATAGAAACCCACCTTCCCATCGCAAACCTCGAACAAAACGATAAAATGAAATTCCTTAACAAAAGATGTTCATTTTCGTTTTTCAGACCTGTTGAAAGCCTTCGCGGTAATTCCTTGGCAGATTTTCAGCGTCCATCATTTCGCCCATTATTTGTTTCAACACCCCACCTCAACTGTTACTAAAAATCTCAAAATCCGTGGAATAAGGTAGGACTGATAATTTGTATTATTCATCTGCCACGAAACCACAAAGGTCGGATAATAGCAGATAACTGCTTCTTATCAATTACCACAACATTAATGCAAAGTTCGGAATTTCTGAGGATTCAGATTCCTTTTATCGATTCTTAGAATTTATTTCTCACAACTTCACACGTGGTCGATCTTTGTTGGCAGAATTAGGCCCAAATGTCCATATCTGTGTCGTAGAAGTTACGATATGTCAACTTTTCACGCTCACATTCGATCTTTATGAAAGATATAGATAGACCAACTTCAGCAATCGTAGCTACGATGATGGTCCAGGTTTTGTAATCCAAAGCCTGTGCATTTCTGAAATTGACTTGGTACCAAACTTGAAATTATACCAAGCATGAGTTAGTACCAATATGAGTTGGAAGAAAACCCGAATAGGTACTCAATTTGAGTTGATTTCAAGCTTGAACTGGTACCGATATGAGTCAGTCAAAAACTTGAATCAATACAAAACTAAAGTTATTTTCGAGCTTGACTTCGGTACGAGTAGAAACAAGGTTGTTTTAACCTTGATCTAACGTTAACTTCCAACATTAATGACCATAATTGAATCATAGTCAAATAAATGTGAAAACAACCTTCAACTAACATTAGAAGAAAACATCAGATTAACGCTGAAACATCGTTTGATCCATGTTGATTCATTTTTAATTTAATGTTGACTCCAAACGAGGTTGAACATACGTACTTGAATTTCATATTGTTTCAACATTCGTTGGAGGTCGTCTCAACATTAGTTCCCGACGTTGAAACAATTTTAAGCCAATGTCACGGTTCTTGAGGGGTACCAAAGAAAACAAACATTTATTCCATTACCTGAAAGAGAGCTGCCCACATAATAAAATAGTCGGGTTTGCGAATGTATAGATAGATCCTCAATCAATGAATCGGTACCGAAAAGTCAACCAAACGTGATCTGCGACTGGTCATCACGGTATCTCCTACGCCAAAATCGGCTTCGTCCGACTGAATTCTCCCGATCAATCCTGAAAATTTGCTCTTCAGATCCGGATTCTAAATCTTTTCTGTCAGAACATAGTCCAAGCTGAAGTTTATTACTGTTATCAATTTCTTCAGGATTAAACCAATATATCTTTCCAAGACGTTATCTTCTTGCCTAATGAAATCTGACCCCTAAAAATCACAACTCGATACATCCCAATATTTAAAAGAATAAAACAAGTTTCTTACTCCTAGTTTTTTCCAGAATGCATTTTTTTGTTCTCTTCTAATAAAAATTGGGGCTTCCTGGTTTATTTGATTTATATTGTCCTGAGGACTCCACTCGGAGTCCTCAGGATTTCAATTCAAAGACCTTCATTTGATCCTCAGGCATCGCTTGCCACGCTCGGAGATTTTTCTTTTTTCCACACAAAACAGTCGTTATGGTATCATACTCCAGATCGAAGGGATTCCCTTGGGGCTTCTCGTGAAATCCTCCACCGATTTTTTAGAGCTCACAAAAATCAAAATTCACTTGCAAACGACGTGTTAACTCTTTCAGACGAAGTTTTTGATTGTTCGATAGCATTTCTCGTTGTGATCAAAACGACGAAAGGATGCTCATTCATTTTTGTCTCGTTCTTTTTCATCACTTTATTCAGCAGAGAAATTTTCGAAATCTGTTCTTTATGTTTTTTTCCGATAATTTCCTCATGATGATTAAGACATCTTGTTGTGAATCTAATGAAAATAAGGGACTGTTTTTTTCTCGTGATTTTCAGTCTGGCGAAACTCACCATTTTCCGTGTTGGTTAGATTGTCAGGGTAAAACGAAAATACGCTCGAAGTTTCTTCCAGTTTATTGACTTCTGATATGGATTTTATGTTATCGTTGACGTCGTATGATTTGACCCAAACGAAAAATTGCGCGATGAATAGAGAGAAAATGCTTGCAATTTTTGGGCGCATTTTCACTCCTTTCGCGATCATTTTTGGGTTAAAACAACGTCGAGACGTTTGTTTGGCGTATCAATAACTGATTTTTTAGTTCGTATTATCTTTACAAAACAGTAAAGATCGATAGCGATTTGCGGATGAAAGAGTTTTTTCACTGCGTGAAATCAATTTACAAAGTATTAGAAAATTGACAGTTTAAAACTGTTCAAGGAAACAATTCAAGCAGAGCTGAAAGCAGTCGGCCTTGACTTCTGCTTCTCCTTCGACCACCGCGACGACGATGACGCCAAGTACAAGCGTCGGGGCCACGTTGCTTCCACAGTATTTCTTTGTAGAATTCACGTTTGCATCGATTGAAATGTATATTTATCGTGTGAGAACCGGAAATGTGAAAGGGGCTAACCCACGTTCAGTAGAACATTCAAGGAATGCAAAAAACGTTGCCATTTGGACCCTGGAAAAAAATTGCGATTTCTCTTTTTTGATACAAGCTTATGTGGGTGCACTATTTTTCTCCACAGTGTAGGCTCTGAAGCAGCCTGATCTTAATTCTTAAGCGTTTTTGACCGAAAACTGAAAGTTCCGAGGACAATCGACGGTAAGTATTAAAGACGCGAAAACAGCGAAATGATGCGCGAGCATATGACTGGATAATTTAATAGAATATATACTAAAGTAGAACAAGACGACAAGTGTTACCTCGTCATGAAGAAAAAAGCATGCGCGCACGTTTGTGAGTGTTCATCAAAATGCGTCGAGGTTGACCGGCTTTTTTTTTCCTTCTTCGAGATTCGTTTTTTTTGCGCACTTTGCATTCGAACACCTTGATGTTTTTTTGGTTTTTTTCCGAATAGTATCGCGTGAGGGACAAATAGCAGAAGAAAATTGACGCACCAGTGAACCTCGACGCGCGATCAGTGTTCATCGACACCGACTCGTACACAAATTCTCATTTTTCCATTCATTTTAAGTCATCGCACTACATGAAAGAAATTTCATTTTTATTCTTAAGAAACGCCTAACTCCTTAAGTCTCTTTTTTTCACAGTTTTAACTCGAGGAGAGGATAGGAACCATTTACTTGATGTCATTTTTGAACCAACAGACAACGGTAATGAGCATACATTTAAAAAAATTGAGTTCAATCAGTTTGTAAGAGTAATCAGCGCTTGGACTATGTCGCCTTGATGTTCCCTCAGCGTCTGCCTGCTGGACTCCGACTAATTCGCATTTCTTTTATCTAAAATAATAATTATTCTCGATACTTGTTAGTCTGGCGAGCGTTATGAAATGTCATTCGGAGATAAACTAATTTTAGGTACTTACGCTTTTTATTCAAAAATTTATCGGATGAAACAAATGTTTTTATTCATTTTTATGATGTTCTCGGTCATGTTTTACTGGCGCTTGGACCAGCATTGATAAAAGCAGGTGAATCCGCGATAATATAAAATTTTATTGTCAATAAGTCGTGTTGACTGCACTCATTTCAAAGCGCTACAAGTTCGAACTAAGAATGTTAATTTGAATTTTCCACGCTTTGAAATACATATTTTAAAACATTGCAGGAACTGACTATGAGGTCGACGTCTTCTTTCCGGATTGAAACCCTAAGAAGTTCCTTATCTCTAGCCTTTTTTTTCAGCAACTTCTTTTTTTTGACGATCTCTTATTATATTGAAGGCCGGTAATCGTGTCCGAATAATAGAGGTCATGTATGTTTCTTTGTCCAATTCAGAATGAAACGGCCTGCAGCGGGCGAAACGATCGATTACTCTAAACGGCGTGCGAAAGGTATGATTGAATTATACAAGACTGAACTCATTCTCGGATAAATAATAAATCGAGTCCATGATAAATGACGATTGAATAAGAAAGAGACTTACGGATGACAAAACCTCTGATGAGAAACTTTCTTCCTCTTCCGCATAGTCTGTGACTCGTTTCAAATCGGCCGCTCCACTATCATATTTTGCTACTTTTTTTTGCGATTTTTCTTGTTGTACTCAGTCCGAATCATCGTTTATATTTCCTTCTGTCACCATCTTCAACAATAATGACAATCATCCATCTTCATGAGGTCCCTAGAGAAGAACCTTGAAGCCCCTAGAATCACCTTCTCTAGGAATTGTTTGGGATTGTTATCACGACTTTTAAATCAGGCCATCAATCAGTCGTTTCAAATATACGTTTTCATTTCATTTGACGATAATTTAATCAAGCAACAAACGTTCTGGGATCTTTTCAAGCATTTTTGAATTTTTTCGAGGCGTTACAAAACATTCTCGAATCATTGGAAATTCAAATGACTTCTTTCTTGAATTATCCGCATGTAAAAAGCAGAAGAAATCAATTAACAGTCAAGTCTCAGTTATTGACCTTGTATTAATTTATCTATTCATTGCTCTTATTGCCCCTACTTCTGCTCTGAATAAGAGATCATGCAATCGAAAACGACTGTTAAGATCAGGCTTAAAGAAAAAGATTGGAGCGTTCCAATCGCTTTGGAGTTAGTAAGACAATTTTAAATTAAGGGGCTTAGAGAAAAAACGCGACCGAAAAGAAAACAGAATCTATGTCAAAACCCATTTTTTCTGTCTCTTCCTAGTCGCGTTTTTGCTCTCAGCCCTTCAATTCCCTAAATGAAAGAAACGATTCATCCCGATAAGAATTTTGGATCGGAATTAATCGTATTCTTCCACCTCAAGAAACAATTGGGAATTAATTGTTTTTGAATTGTTACCTATCGGGGAATAGTTGACAAGAATTTCGAATTTCGAGAGTAATTTTTTCCGATGAAAAGCAATTTCTTCCCAAAGAATCCGTAATCGAATATACTCGATGCGGAAATCCGATTCGTTCCTATTGAGGTTTCATTGGAAATTGATCGGTTTCAATAGTAGAAAATCGGACTCGAATGTTGACGTCTAAGAATGTCAAAAACAATAAATAATAATGAGAATGTTGTATCGTATTGATACGTTCATCAAATCCCGTACTTTTGTTTAATAATGACAATAATTGTCGTTACGTCTGAACAAAGACCAATTGCATAATTAGACAAACAATCGTGAAATAACAGAAAAGAACTCAAGCTTACAGATACGCTCACATAAACTAGAGTCATTATTTTGTTCATTCTCAGTACCTACTTCACACATGAGGACATTAACCATTTTATTTCTTAGAGTTGATTCCATGATCAAAAAATGTTACATTACGTTTCCGTCATTGCTTGAATCATGGAGCTTTTAGTTTCTCCGGATAATGACTTGCCCGCCCGATTTAACTGTCTGATGATTCATACTCCAAATCATTCAAATTTTCCATAACTTCCTGCTCCATCACAACGCTATTGTCGACACCGAAATTTCCTGAAGCTTTTGATTTTTCCAGAGTCTGGACTTCAGAAAATAGAATTTCCACGATTTGAATGGATTAATTCTCTTCTTCCTCGAAAGCATACTTTGACTTTCGAGCAAACTGTTTTGCCGTTCAAGATCGTAAAAGTCTATTTGGTGAGAGAAATTTTAGCGACGCATGAAAATAATGTACTCCGCAGCTTTTTTAGAAATTTGCGAATTTAGGAATCGGAACTCCGGTCTTGGAAAAGTCGTTGAAAAGCTATCTCATATTTATATTGAAAAAAATCATAAATTTCATTGTAGTTTTTGATATCTTTTCGTTTGTTCGATGATCGTTTTTCCATTACTAATTTCTCAATAGAAAATACTTCGGCTACTAGTCGTTTATGCAAGTTTGATTCTTTATGCGAAATTTTTGTGTCCTTCCAATTGAAATCATGGTTCATCATAAACCTTTGTTCTGAAAGTGTTGACTTATTATCCGTATCAATATTCTTCATATGTTTATTGATTAGTCTCCTCAAACTCCTTTCAGATTGCCCGACATAACTTGAATCACGAGAATTGCATTGTATTTCATAAACCATGCTAGTTCCGTCATCTTTAATCAGCCGGTACTTTGCATTGACCATCATAGATCCGCGTTTTTTATGTGTCTTTCCAATAGCCGTAATATTATATCTTTTACAAATGGACTTTATTTTCTTATTTAAACCGGGGACGTAAGGTAGAACCAAAATGTTATTAAAGTCAAAATTTTTTGTTTGCTGATCAGATTTACCCGAACTTCGTCTTATTTCCAATTGTATTCAGCGTTTCTTAATATATTTTTTCATATAAGCTTCTGGATAATATCAATTGGTGGTCATTATGATGATGTATGTTGTCGTGGTTCGGTGACTTTTTCTCCAAAGAGGGTTGTATAAACCAATAGACCCATTATTCGATCTAACATCGAATTGTATAAAGTTCATTGTTTCACGAAAAAATTACAGTTATTAAGTAATGATCAATTTTCTAATTATGTCTATTCATGATTATTATTTGTTAGTTTTTTCCAATGGAAAAACACTCCTTCATAAATCGGGACAGAAAAACAGAAAAAAACGGACCATACGTCACTGAACATGAGGTAATGCCAAATTTCTGATATGTTTATGACTGCACGAGTTGATGACTGACGGTTGGCAAAATATCTCATTTTATTTCTACAGAAATTCAAAAGATATAAATACAAGATTTTCAATCCTTTCTAGATTATTTTATGGAATATACAAATAACTTTGAAAAATAAAATTTCATTAAGTAACTTGAGTATGAAGTAATGATTCCAGGTAATCAAAACGAAAAAATGGAAGTGAATAATAAAAT
The DNA here is from genome assembly GCA_022817785.1 of Amitus sp. ZL-2020. Lineage (NCBI taxonomy): Eukaryota > Metazoa > Arthropoda > Insecta > Hymenoptera > Platygastridae > Amitus > Amitus sp. ZL-2020. The sequence goes on along the minus strand of JABFOS010000007.1, from coordinate 4,126 downwards.
GGATTGGGCAAAAAACCCACCATATATATGAAATTATTTTATCAAATGAATTTGTTTGATACAATCATCTTCGATACATACTTTTTATCAATGCAGTAATGATGAAATTTATCTCAGACCTTGAAACTGTAATTTATGAATCATTTTATAATTGAGATAGGAAATTAGAATTGCATTAAAAGTATTTGAAATAATTTACTCATTTTTTGTCCCTATTTATCAAATTATTCGAATCATATGTTCACATTATATCATTATGCAATAAATAATCCTGTTGATGAAATGATGAGAAAAGTTTTTTCAGGTCACATATGAACCACTTTTCATATCACTTTTATAATTAAGGCTGTGAATTTAGAACTCACGCGACGTACGTAAAAGCCGTCATTATGAAGTTCGCCGCTTCGTCACAAAAAAAAAGCTACTTGTGATTCTTCTCGTCACTGGGAAAAAAAACTAAATAGATGGTTTTTCTCATTCCACATTATCTTGTGAATGGCAAACCCCTACTCAATTTTGTATATGAAAAATGTTTTTTCAATTCTAAATATAAGAAGTAAAATCTACGCAAAATTTAGTGACGCCAAAAAATGAGAAAAAAAATCCAATAGAAGAGTTGAACCCGCATCCTCGTGTCATAAATCGGTCGACATCGACTTTCAATTATCCCACGACGATTGCCTCTAGGCTATTCAACTCCGCTGGAAATTATTCTTCATTTGAAGTATATAAGAGTAAACTACTAATGAGGTAATTAAGTTTCTTAATTCCCAGAGCTAACGCACTGAAATGCTTTGTAATGGCCCGCTTTGCACCATCTACCTTCAGCGAGTTACTGACTATGGGAGACTCGCATCGTTGGCCGATCCATTACCAACGCCTTGGTAACTCACCCTCCCCGGATAGTAACACCCCAACAGGCACATATATTTCTCTCTCAAGAATGATTTTAATTAATAAATTCTACTATTTGACAAACCTCCCTATTATCTAAATTTCCTCGAAAATACATGAGCGGGAAAACAATTATTTTTCCATTCTCCCATCACCATCTAGCAAATAGATAACAGCCAAAAGAAAAATCGGGCTATTATATTTCATTTAATTTTTTTGTTCTGAATTCCTGAAATCATAAATTCATACTTGCGTTACTCGATTAAATTTCATTCATATTCTGCAACGAAAATCTTCTCTGCAACATCAACTGCGACAACGCTTCGTCAATTTATAAGTATTTGGTCTTATCTAAGAACGGATTTTTTGACAAAGAAGCTGTGCATTTCATCGTCGAAAATGAATCGCAATTCCCAGTCCCTTTGCTCCAGAAGCTTCGCGAAAATACTTCATTCCTATAGTTGATAATGAGCTTCTTGTGAAAGCTAAAAGTTTTCTTCATTATCTTTCAAGATTTAAGGGTTTTACAGCTTCCAGATGGATAAATTTGATTTTTTTTTTCGTCGTTATGAATTTATGTTGGGACTTTATTTCCATGCCTTCAAAAATGTGTAACGTTGCGATTTCAGCTACAGAATGTGGTAATTTGCTTGCAATCTATATTTCATCCGACCACGTCTATGTACTAAAAATAATAATTCATATCCAAATTCATGTATTTATTAATAATAATTACTTCAACGCGAATATTCCAAAAAATGATCCGAAGGCTCGGAAATGGCAAACTTAAAGTTAAAAAGTTACAGGAAATGATAATTGGCAGCTTCCTTCTTTGATAGAGCGATGAAAATATTTTCTTGAATCCAAAAGCATAATTTCGACAACTCAAGCAAATCTTGCTTCCGTTACTTTATTTGACGATTATTTCGCAAAGAATTTTACACTCATGTGACGTCTTATAGTGAGTGATACTCAATTTTGAATTTTTTGAAGTTATCAAAATTGAACTATCATTTCTTAAGTTTCTAGCAACGGTTTTTGTTCTTCATCGGAATATCCTTTACCCTTAAATATTTCTATGCTCCCGTGCCTTTTTATTTCTCAAGTTATTGTTCTCGATAACTGCGGAATGTATGAATATTCCAGTACAATTGTCATTTGCGAAAATACGAAAGTAACTATGACTCACCATACATAATCAATCCAAATAAGATCACTGATGGAATATTGATTCATTGAAAGAAACGCGTACACTGGAAAAAAAGAACTACTGAATTACCATTACTTTGGGCTCAATAGGGAAAAATCTATAAATTTTTCAAATACTTAGTATTATATAGAATATGAAAATACATTTTGCACTCGATTTTCCGAAAAACACGCAGAAAAATTTCCAACTGTATTATATGATCATACATTGATATTATTGTCATTATTATCGATGATGTGATGGTATATATCAAATGATTGATTTGATATTAATGGAATATACGATTTCGACGAATACATTGATTGATAAAAATCAAAAAAATATTACACATTACTGTGTATAACATATATTGTATACATCTTTTCAAAAAATCTTTTCAGCTTCCCAAAAATCCATGTTTGAATACAAAATGATTAAACTCAAATAAGTTATCAACATCATATCATATAGGATGATAATGATATCGAATTCGATATAATTCGAATTTAAATTTCGCGGCAGTGATATGTAGCGCTGTCTGAAGGCGGAACTTGAATCGTGCGCGCTGTCAGTGTTGGAAAGCGGAAGAGATTCTCCTGCACAAAGTTAACGTGCAAAAGTCTGTTAAATACTGGGCTCGGTCGGGTAAACTTTGCGCCTCACAGAGCTAATGACAGCTTTCCGGCACTGCGTGCTGTGACGCTGCGAGCAGTGCTGAAAAGGTTCCATGAGCCCCGCAAGGGACACAGAGTTTACGGAATCAAGCCCAGTATTCTTCAAACTTTCTAACGTAATTTTTGTGCCGGGGAATCTTTTTAGCTCACCCGCACTGGCAGCGAGTCAGTCCAGTTGGCGTCACTGCGTCTTATCATCCGTCCGGTTTAATAGAGTGAGTGGACGAGGGTGGCAAGGGGATCGAGTCGGGAACGGTTGAAATTCCGAAACGACGCGTTTTTTCTTGCGAATTAATCAAAGTGAAGTTTTCTGAAGTGTCGGACAGTGTCGGAAAAGAAGCTTGGCATGGAACGAATCGCTCCGTCGCTGCCTACTTTGAGGTCAACCACGATGTTCTCCGGGAGCTTTCCATCGCTTCAAGGTTAGCGATCGAATCAACTTTTCGCGTGTTTTCGTTCGTTTCTTGAAATTTTACGTGTTTTTCGTCGACATCCCAATCGATGGTTCCGATGAGTGAATCATTATTGGCGTTGGCGAAATCTACGAGATAATAAGTGGACGCGTTTTATTCGAATCAATATTGGTTATGATTTATATGAATTAAAGGTTTTTTTGAAATTGGGTGTCGCGCGCTATAAGTGATATTGTATTAGAATGTGAGACGCAGGTGTTAAACTCGCCCTAGCAACTTATATGCGAACGCTTTATTGACAAATTCTGGAAGCTTGAAAGAACGAAAAAAGGCATTTAATAAAAATCAGCGCAGCAGCTAGAATATTCATTTTTTTCGAAAGAGTGAGAAATCGGTCTATCAATTTGTAGAAAAATTACATCAAATATTAGAAAGCATTTTTCGATTTGTTGAATGAAAAATAGCGGCGATATCAAATCGTGTCTGTTGGGTTGCGTTTCAACAGGAGTTTGGAATGCGCATGGGAATTTTCAACCTAATTTCGGTAAAATTCATGTTAAGAAGAAGCATTGTCAGGTTGTAAGCGTCAAGCAAATTAACTACAAGTTGGATTTCAAGCTCGTTTTGATTATCCTTCTATCTTCTTACGACGCGATTTTCAGCATTAATGAAAAATCCTCAAAATGTCATCATTGGCTGTGAAAATTCGAAATATTACGCAATTTGACGTGACTCAGCATAAAATTGTGAAAGTATTTTTTCTCGCATGAAGAAAAAAAATTTTCATTCTCCAGAAATTGTGAATTTTGAAAATTACGATTCTTTAAGTGTATTTATCTCAATCGCAAGTGAATAAGCTACGACCAAAAATGCTGTTTGTGTAGATTTTCCAACAGATTTGGGATTATTTTCTGAGAACATCGATAAATTTAAATGATCGTGTATTTTACAAAATT
>JABFOS010000006.1:0-23491 GCA_022817785.1 Amitus sp. ZL-2020 | reverse complement strand
AAGGACAAAAAAATTGGGAATTTCATGTTTTCTGTTCTTTGCTTGTTGCGTTTTTATTCCGAGCGTGTTAAATGTGATACAAGAGTCGAAAATTTAATAGCTCGAAAATAAAATCTTCGAAATTGATTGTAATAATTTAGTTCTTTGGATCTATATTTTTAATATAAAATTTTTGGGTCAACATAATGAGAAAAAAAGTCAAAAAACTTAATTACAAAACTTGGGACAAACTTTATCAATATTTATAAAAAACAATTTTTATCCCTAAAAATTACGGTTATTGGTCTGGAAAAAAATACAATTATATTCCATTTCTGAAAGTGAAGACCGAAAAGTCAAAATTTTAAATTGAAAATAGTTTTTTCGAAAAATAAAAAAAACTTTCATTAACTTTGTCAAAAATCTGGTAATCCGATGAAATTAATAACCAGAGAATCGAATTGAAAATAGAATTTTATAAACTAAGTCACAATAAATTTAAAAGATTCGATTTCAGGGAGAAAAAAAAAATGTACGGTAGGGTATAAAATTAATTTTTCCCGTCCTTAGAATTTTGGAAAGGATTGGTGCTCGAGCCTTGTCCGCGCACCTCAGAATGTTCTGCGATTACCTCGTGTACGAGTTCGCGAACAGCGTCGGGGGCCAACACGTCAACAAATGCGTCGACACCGTTAACGACATGATTTGGAAGTACAACATCGTCACGATCGACCGGCTCGTTTTATGTCTGGTAGAGTCCAAAATCCCCCGAATTCCCCTTCAAACTTGAGCTGCATTTTCCATTTAAATTTATAAAAATTTGGAGATTACTTCAATATGACAACATGGATAAAAATTAATTAATTAGATTCTGCATCACCTATTATATCATCAATAACTTTCTTTCATGAATATAGAAATACTTTTATCTCAATAACTTCATCAATAACATTTAACATAATTATATTTTTAATTATGAATGAATTTCATTCAAACGAAATCTATGAAAATGAAATAATTGTAATGATTTGAACAATTATTCCCGCAGTAATTTTAATCTTCTTAGCAATTCCATCATTAAAAATTTTATAATTATCTAAAGAACTTAATTTTCTTATTTCAGGCCTTGAGAACAAACGAAGGAAGCGAAGCCCAAGTTTGCTTCTTCATAATTCAGCTTCTGCTTCTAAAACCCTCGGAATTTCGAAGTCGCGTCCAAGAATTTGTGAAGGAAAATTCCTCGGAGCACTGGAAACAGTCGAATTGGCACGAGAAACATCTCGCTTTCCACAGGAAATTTCCTGAAAAATTCGCCCCGGAAGGTTTGATGGAGCAAACGAGCGGCGGGCCGAGTCAGTACCAAAATCTTCCGGTCTATTTCGGCAACGTTTGTCTACGCTTTTTGCCGGTTTTTGACATCGTCGTACATCGATATTTAGAGCTTCCGCCTGTCTCGAAGAGCCTGGAAATTCTCCTCGAACATCTCGGATGTCTTTACAAGTTTCACGGTGATTTTGGATTTTTTGGTTCTATTTCTGACATTGTAGTTGGGTTTTTTGATCGAGGGAAAATCTATGTTCAATGTAAGAATACGATCGCCAGTTTATAAAATGCGCATCAGTGTCGGAAAGGTTTCATGAGCTCTAGCAACGACAAAATTTTACGCTACCGCGCCCAGTGAATGCATGCAAACTTTGTCGTACGGTAATTTCGAACCTTTCCGACACTGATGCGCATCAGCTGATGATTATCAGAAACGTGATTGGCGGTCGGTAAAAACGACACAAAGAAAGTGGGCGGAGTCTGACGAAAATTCATCATTATACATTAATTCATCATTAATTAATTAATTCATCATTATTATCGAAATGAGATTGGAGAAAAAAATATAGTGGCGATAACTTGAAATGCCTCAAATTATTATGTAGATGAAAAAAGGAAATCTTTTCATTTGTCAAGCTTGAAAAAAAATTAATTTTTTGAAAAAAGGGGGTGATTATTTCAAGGAGGGAGTTATATAACTTATAATACAATCGCAACATGATAATATTACATGAAATATAAAATCAGGAATGTAATGTACAACATAACACGATCAAAATCATTGTCCGAAAGGTTCGACATTACCCCATGACAAAGTATGCATGTACTCACTGGGCATGTTGGTGCAAAACTTTGTCATTGCCAAAGCTTACGGAACCTTTTTAATATTAAATATTGAGAACAACTCTTGAATTACTTTTTATTATTATTATTATTTTTTCAGATCGCCCAGTGACTTATTTATATAATACGTTACATTACTACGAGAGAACTTTGAGAGACCGAGCGCCTTTGAAACGACGACTGGTAGCAGCGGTTCACGCTTCTTTGCGGGATATTCGAGGTTTGGCCTTGAGCGAACCGTACCAAATGTACTTGGCACGATGTGGCGGAACCGGGACACAAACGCCTGTTGATGACAGCGTCGTTTGGGTCCCAGAACTCGATTATTACGTTCGTCTCGTCCAGAGGATGGTTGAAAGTGAGTTTTTTTTTAAATTAAAAAACAACAGTTCGAAAAAGAGAAACGACAAAAAACGAACTGAACTTTGGATCACATTTTTGAGATTTTCATTCAGAATTTTCCAATTTTCATTAAAATTCAGGATTTAGTATAGGTTTTGAACTTTCATTTTATTTCTCAGACGCAGAATAAGAAAAATTTGCATGAAGATAAATAATAGAAAATTATATTAAAATAATGAAGGCTAAAGAAGGGGCCAAGAAAAAAAAAGCGATGGAGAGCTAGGAATAAGAGGAAAATTGAAGACAAGTGGCGGAAGAAAAGAAAACAGCGACTATATAAAAAAAAAGTCGCTAAAGAGAGAATCAAATAGCCGCTAATAAAGAAAAGATTTCGAGGAGGAAAAATAAAAGCAGCAGAAAAGATATAAAAAGCAGCTGGAAAAAAGGAAAAAGCGGCTGCAGCGAAAAAAAAGCATCTGAAGCGAAAAAAAGCAACAGATAGAATAAAGAAAGTAACCAAACATAAATGGAAAAAAACATAACATAAAAGAGAATTATTCCAAAAAAAAAGGAAATAATATCTAGAAGAATAACAAATATCATTTTCAAAATAGAATAAATGTTACTTTGATCTATGTTAATAACTAAATCTATGTTCCCCAGAATCTCTGGAGAAGCAAATAAATTTCGTTGATATTAAGTGTTCTCAAATTATTAATAAAAGCGTACTTTTCGCTTTCTCGGAAGTTACATGGATACTTCGACTCTGATATTGAAATAAAGTGAGATTGTCGCTCAAGTAGCTCTATTTTTTTGTTTTTTCAGGAAAATCCCTAAATAATAACAAGAATCGGACATAAAAATCTATCCAGATTCCCCACCATGGAAGCACGTTCATTCACTTGCGATCGTTGCAAGAAGACTTTTACGTCGAAAAATGAAATCATCACCCACATTCATGCAATCTGCTTGGACAAAGGTTTATTTCATTTTACATCCCTTATAGTTCTGAAGAAAAAGCGTGCATCAGCACGCGTGCGAAAAGTGAACTTTTTCGCTCATGATGGTTCCCGTTTCATTGTGTAACGTTTCCGTTTCATAGTAAAACTTTCCCGTTTCCCAGTGAAACGTTTTCGTTGTCTAGTGAAACGTTTTAAATCACCCTTTATGAATTTTTTGCTGATGCCGCTATATAAGTTTAACTTTAATGAGAAATATTAAGAATTATACACATTGTCATAGGTTTTAATATTAGGTTAGTGATGAATAACAGCCCAAATTTTGTATTGGTAGGCCAAAAATTATATCATAATTGAATCACGAGTTCTTATGCCACCTTATACAGTCATGAACATGTATACCACCTCAAACACTTACATGTATACCAATTCCTATATGGTCTTTCAGGATTTCGATCTACTCATTTTGATAGCGACATAGCGAAAAATCGAAACTAAATAATTAACAGTAGTTTCTTGAAACAGCACAAAACCCAATATCCATAAAACCAAACGGGTCCAGAATTGAATCCATATTCGTTCAATTCTTTCGGCATTACTTCACGTAATAATAGTTGAGTTGATTCAGTTTGGTCCAATGTTCATAAGCACCAACTTCCGGTCCAGAATAAGTCAATTTTTGCCCCAGAATTCAATGACAAATTTCAAAATAAGTTTAAATTTGTGAAAGGCGTTTGCTACATATTTGCAAAAGTGTACTAGATATGTATGATTGATTTTAGGAATCACTAAGTACTAAACAGCTACTTCATGTTGATCGACTAAAACATTGGACATTGATTCGAGTACCATAAAGTCCAGGAAATTGACCAAATCTAAACCCAAAGTTAAGTATCTTTCCGAATTATATCTTGATTTTATCTACGCTCGTATGTTGGTCCAGTCTGGCTCAAGATCACAGAGGCTTTACTGGACCATAAAGTAGTTTGATTTGTATCACAAATTACAATATTCAATTGCAATCTATAAATAAATATCAAAACGTACTCGAATTCAGGTCCGGAGAATCAAAGCTAAAAACATGATAGATCATGGAGTTTCTTGAACCCAAACATTCATTAATGGATACAAGGCAATATTCTTGTCGAATTTCGAGTATACAAACGAAAATTCAGGCACAAATACAACGACCTTATAGCATTTTTTTATTGAATAACAACCTTACTCTTATAGAGTTGATCAGGTCTAGGGACGGTAGAAATTCTTATATCATGACACTTGAGGTTCAATTGAACCTAAAAAAAGGACAGAAAATCGTCTTCGGAAGAAGTTCTGGGGGTTGAAGATGTTTATTGAAAAAGTTTTTGTCGTCGCTAGTAATATACAGATTTGAAAATGTTCGAAATTCGCATATTCTCTCGATGAATTAATTTTTCATTGTTTTAAAAGGGATGCAGAAATATTCTTGCGGTATTTGCAGCGAGAGCTTTGGTCTCGAAGGTCATCAGAATAAACATAGACATACTCATTCGAGCGCGAGACCGCATTCGTACAAACTTCGTGGCAAGAATTTCAAGAAACGGGAACATTTGAAACCACACAAAATTGTTCACAGTGATCGGAGACCGCTCTTGTGTTCGATTTGTGATGAAAAATTCGAGACGATCCGAGTACTTGAAAACCACAAAAAAACCCACTCCGACGTAAGACCGAACAAATGTTCGATTTGTGATAAAGAATTCACGACGCCTGAAAAACTCTACTACCATAAAAAAATCCACTCCGAGAAAAGACCGTACTCATGTCCAATTTGTGATGAAGAATTAAGGACGACCCGAGTACTCAACAACTACACAAAAACCCACTCCGACGAAAGACCGCACAAATGTTCGATTTGTGATAAAACATTCAGAAGGTCTTGGGATCGCAACGACCACGAGAAAACCTACTCCGACGTGAGACAGCACAAATGTTCGATTTGTGATAAAACATTCAAGACAGTTAAATTACTTAACACACACAAAAAGACCCACTCTGACGTAAGACCGCACATTTGCTTGATTTGTTATGAAAAATTCAAGACATCCAAAGACCTTGAAAATCACGAAAATATTCACACTGGCGATCAACTGTACTCGTGTTCGATATGTCAAGAGAAATACGAGACTATTGAGGCTCTCAGTGTACATAATCAAGTCCATAGCGGTTGAAAACTATATCCATGTTCGTTTTGCGAACGCCAATTCAGATATAAAAGCTGCATGGAAAAGCATCTACGGATTCATGAGACATCGCAAAAATTTCCCGCTCGTGGTGAGAAACTTACATTGCCGTTACATTTACACAAGATTGTTTAGACGTTGGAGATGATCATTAAAATTACTTTGGCCTTCGAAACGTTAACCCAACAATGTCTAATCACCTCAATCAAATGTTTGAAATCAACATCGAATCAAAATTTAACAAAAGGTAATCGATTGTAGTTTTAGGCTCAATCAAACGTTCTCTACGAACGTTGTGTATAGGTTATTTTCACATTGATTAAACCTTACCACAACATCGATCTAACATTAAAATCGATATAAAAAGTTGTTGATAGAACAAGGTTTAAAAAACCTCGAGCCAAGGTAAAATTTAACTTGTACCAACGTCAAAACAATCTTAACAAGAGTCAGATGCCCACATTGATCTAATCATGAACTAACGATATGGTTTTCATCAGGTTATGACATCTTCGAAAGCTCAATTAGTATCTATGTAACATCTGTTTCGGCAGATCCTGCAAACTTATTGATTCTTATTTCCTTATTCTTTGACAGAGGCTGATGCTGTTGGTCAGGAAAAGCCTGCAAATCCCGAGAAAATTCCAATAAATTCGAATTCACTAATTGGGGAACGATCCGATACTATGATAGAATCCACTAAGCCAACACCAAGCATGGACAAAGTTCTCCGAGTGGAAATTGTAAGATTGGATCTGAAAAGGTTTTTCAAAGAAGAAATCGGTAAGTGATCGAGTTTCAAATGAAAGCAATCTATTTCTTTTGAAGTCTTTTTTACTTAAGCAGGAAAAAATCGGTCTTATTCTCTCGAAAATATTTACGATCAGAAAATACAATTCAAAATCTTTTGAAAACTCCTTATTATGGAGTCGAATGCCTTTTTGCATTAACATCCAAGAGAGTTCTTCAATTTTTGACACATCATACATTTCTCATTGAGTTTCAGAATTTTTGAAGACTCCAAAAACTGTGAATTGTTCTCGACTTCAAGAGTTTTTGATTCATTATCTGTTTTCGAAAACAAGCTATAGGTTATGTTTTCTGAAGACCTCTGGAAACCAGAAATTTTCATTTTCTTACGGAAAAACATTAAAGCATTCCCAAAATTGTCCCAAGAATTCCGAATCATAGCTGAATTTCTCAAGGCCTCATAACAATATCGAAAATACCAATTCAATATTCATTGTTGTGTATGCACTTTCTAGAATTACACTTTTTGATTAATGAATAATATAATCAATTTCAGACATCGACAATGACCTCAATCGTTCTTTTCCGAACGAGCTAATGGACGCACAAGAGGAGTTAATCGAACTGCATTCGAATAATTCCGACGATTCGGAATCCATAGGTTATTTCAACATCCGCAATTTGAGTGAAGATGATGAGTCATGATTTGATCCATTTCAGGTAGTAACGTCAATCTTTTCGGTGAATGGATGAGGGAAGAAATCGCATTCCAAGAAAGATTAAAAAGCTCTTCAATTGAACCAGAGGCAGATGTGGTGGAAGCCTCAATCATGAATCCTGGAGCAATTTGAAAGAAAACCTCCGCTCATTCTCGAGTCGCTTTTTCATTGAATTCGTAAAAGTTCATTGATTGAACGACTTCAAATTTTTCTGAACTGCTCCAAAAACGTAAGATCATTCCTTGATATCAAAGCTTCAAGTTCCTGATTATTAACTTATGAAAATTAGTCGTGAATTTTGTTGTCTGCTTTGTTAGCCCATAATGATGTAAGAATATTGTAGGAGTTCATTGTATAAGCTGAAAACATAGAAAATTATATTGTAATGTCAAGTATACTGACATAATTTTCTACTTATGTGAGGTAGATGAAGAATTACGATCTTTATCGTAGTTAATCAATACATTAGCTCAGATCTGATTGGAACAATGAGAATTCATGTCTTCAGTTCCCAAGACATTGTTGTAGGTGTGAGAAATATCCACAATGGACTGCCAGCTACTACGATTTTTATTCAACCTTGATGACAGTTACATCTACAAAATTTCCTGATTTCACGACTTCAAGTTGTGAAAGACATCCATGCCAGACTACTAGCTGGAACGAATGATTGATCCTGACTTTTTATAATACTATTCTGGTCCAAATGCCTATGATCTTATTCAAACATATTAATTTCATTCTCCATTCACATATCCTAACAATATTGAGTTTACTATCGAACAAGAGCTTTTTAAAGACTTGAAACTCATATCCCAAAAATGTGACAGATTTACTCTAGTTGCAGGTAAGATATCGTTATCTTAAAAGCCTTGATAGCGCAATTTTTCTTTGACAATTTGAATTATGAAACGCACTACGGAACTATATGGTCCTGATCTGAAACGCGTTCAATCGAACAGTCCATTAGACTATACATGAGAATGATAGAATTGTTTGATAATTAAAGCGTGTCGAAAAACCCCCATGAAAATCATATCGTTGTTCCGAGGTTAAAATAACCTTAAGCTTAAGTCGATATAACATAGTTTCCATCCTCAATCCCGGAAATAGGTCTTGAGAACCTTATCATAACGTTGTTTTGAGGTAATATCGACATTTATTCAAGGTTGCATCAACCTTGATCTAATAAAGTCGCCTCAACATTTGTCCCAAACGCCAAGATAACCGTGAACCAATGTTATGGTTCTTATGGAGATGCATATGACATTTATCCATAGTTTCCGTAGATATTATGTATATTTGACATCTTCATAAGAACCATAATGTTGGTTCAGGGTTGAAATAACGTTGGAACCCAACGTTGAAACAACCTTTATCTGTTGTCGATATGTCCTAGTAGCCAACCTTGATCCGATGTTGGTTTTAAAGCTCTTCTTGAGGTTCTTTCAATGTTGTTTCAAGGTTATACCGACATTAATCGATGGTTAGATTGACTTCGATTGGATGATAGCAACCAACCTCTATTGAAGGTTGTTTTGATGTTGGTTCAAGGTTGTTTTAAGCTCGATCTAACGTTAGCCTTAAACGTTCGAGATCAACGTTCAATCAAGGTTGAAAAAAAAATCAAATGATTGTAGAAACAACCTTCAATCGATTCTGACAGTAAACATAGAATCACGGTCGATATAACCTTTCATAGATGTTGTAACAAGCTTGAATCGATGTTGCCGAAAATAATTGGAGTATGGTCCGCTGCAACGACACATCTACATCGGTTTGACGTTGTTTTGATATTATAGAGGGCTTGTTCTAACATTTTCCTTCAACGTTACAACGACCTCAAATCAATGTTACGGTTCTTTTGAGGTGATGATCAAAAATTTGCCCATAAGGTGCATTCATGTAGAACTATCTGTTAGAACGCTCGTTTAATTTTCAATCTATCCAAAATATTCTGATGAAACACGTATCCCGTTACTCATTCTAGCAACTCTTTTTCAGAATTATTCACATATTTATTTTTCTCCATTCAATCGACAAATACTAACCAACATTTCCGTCTCACTATATCATTTTTGGAAATGCCATCATTATTCCATCCTTCGAACGTTGGATTATCTGTTCCGTCTTCGACATCGCATTGGAGGAAATTTTCTGTGGATCGTATGCAACTTTCTCCAATTTCGAAACGTCGCCTAAATTCTCTATCGTGAGTTTCGTTTGCCATCGAAAAATACCATCTAAATCGACGTGCTTCCCACTGAATGGTTCGATATCCACGGACTTGATTTCTTTCCACAAAGTTGACGAATGATTTGAGGACCATATGGTAAAACGTGAGACTGTACTATTGCCGCTATAGTATACATAGTAGCCTGAATCCGAATCTGGTAGAAACATTTCTTCTGCAATCACTAATTGATGACTTGGTATAATTTTCGAAATGTCCCAAGATAGAGAAGTGAGATTTGCGGTAGCAGAGTTTGTAACGACGAACAAATACATCAATAGTGACGGTAAGAAAAATTTCATGACGTCTATTGTATCTGATGATCCACTCGACACTAGAACAAGAAGTGATGTGAACTGTCAGTATTCATATTTATCCAAGGTTATTCTACAGTGACTAGAGTACGGTCAAATTCTGTAGTGGGGAACAGGATATGATTGACTGAAAGCAAATAATGGTAAAATTACCCAACTTTTTTCTAGCCGTCGGAGCTATCAGAATATGATGAATTATCTCAAACGTATTTGAAAACCATTATCTGGATATTAGGAGTCGAAATATTACATCTTGAAGACATTCGTCATGTAGATATAAGCTTTGATATATAGATTGTCGTACTGGTTTGATTATTCTTTAATATTATTTCTAAGCTTAAGTTATAATAACGATGAATAATGACTCCTGTTAATTATTCATTGGCTGAGATAAATGGGAATCGTAGCGTATCTTTAAAATTTGGGGAATACCAATTTTGTGATCAAATTGTTATTGCGCACGATCGATAACTATTAACGATCGTGATTGAGCTATAATGGAGATAAAAATGAAAACCGATTATATTATCGTTATTTGAATAGTGTGTTTTCCACCTGGGGAAACGAATTTTAAATATGACGAAGGCAAATTTGTATTTCGGAACGATGTCGAGAAATCGTGTTGGCTATTTCTCTTCTGACGTTCTCGCACACTGGCAGAAAAAAATATCAGTACTTGAATTAATGGATGTCTATAGAATTAAGGTCGCGGAATTTACCATTAAATTTGTTTTTTTTTTAATTTAACACACTTGCGAACGAGGTTTGTTACGTCTTACTCGGTTATTTGGCAGTTAATTTTACTAATGACGAGGTCTTCTAAATTGACGAAACTGGATAATTCTTCCAGCATTTCCAAGGATGAGGAATCGAGCCCCGATCGCTCCTTATTCAAGCCTCTAATACCCCTTGCATAGGTAAATGAAGTAACAACCATTTCCGCGTTCGGTGTATCAACCAACTTTCCACGAGAGAGGGTTAGCCTCTTCGAGCGTAAAGAGCTTTAACTAACTTTACTTTAATTTCTTTCGTCAATATCAATTTAAGGTTGTTTCAACATTGATTGGAGGTTATATCAACCCTGATTAAATGTTAAGCGTCAACATCGATAGAAGGTCGTTTCCACAATTATTTGACTTTCAACCTTGATCAAACGTAGGTCTCTAACGTTCGAGGCTTACGTTGGATCAAGGTTCAAACAACTTTGAACCAAAATCGTAACAAGCTCAAATAAAGGTTGATTGCTCACATCAAATCAAGGTCAATATAACCTTGGATGAATGTTGATATCACCTTAAAACAATGTTGGAACCACCTCAAGATGAACTTCAAGACCAAAATTGGAGCAAGGTTGGCTACTGAAACATGTTTACATCAGATTGAGGTTGATTCAACGTTGGCTTCTAACGTTGTTTTGACCTCGAACCAACATAATGGTTTTTGTTTGGTTCGTTGATAAGATGTGTACTTAAAGTAGCAGTGAACAAAGGGCGTGCGTACGAGCGCGCCTGCGTGTGTGAAAAAAAAAGAATAGTAGATCAACGACACAATAATGAGAACGACAAGTTCCATTCCACTCGCGCGTAATCGTACGTGCATATCTTTTCCATTATCGCCTTGATATAGGTAAATTAGAGCAACCAAACAAATTAGGTGTCTTGAACCAGAATGTAACATCAAACGCTTGTCATATGTCAACGGGTGGCTCGTTGTACAAAATGTGTTGTTGAAAGTATTATTTGTTAGTCTCGCGTATAAGTTATCGGTGAATCGTGCTTCTTAGAAAATATAAGTGACGTTGGAACAAGAGTTACCACACTTTCTCGTTTTTCCTAAAAATATTTTCATCTAAAAACATGAGGATGGTTTAATCTCTAGATTTTTTCTTGCAGTTTCAACAAAATAATTTTCTTAGGAACTTTATAGGTTAGAAGTCATCAATCTTAACTTTTTTATTTTTCACTTTTTTTAGAAAGTAATAATTTGGTAAGCAGAATATGGAGATTCATTGGGATAACGTGATTCCGGTTAGGATTTATAACATCAAACTCTTGATATTTAAAAACCAATCGGATAGCTGATCAGAAAATGTGTTTATATAGAGAAAATTATGCTCTTGACCTTTTTTTTCCAATTGCAGGAATCAAGATCTAATTTTTTTGAAGCAACATTTGGGAAGGCAACATCTTGTACAGGGATGAGAATTGGTCTTGGAAACTTTTTAAATGTACGAGAATAGAATCTTGATAATTTCTTCATCGACATTCCAGAATTGTTAACCCAAATATTTCTGTAAAATCGTTGGGAACTCCTTTCGGCATTGGAGTATTTTTAATGAATTCATGGATCAATTCACTATATTCGTATCTTGATAAAAACAAACGCTTCATTGAGGAAAATATGTAAAGTTGCAAACGAGAGCAATTTGATGTGATCTAGATAGAAAAACAATTGTTGAAACGATGTAAGTCGTTCCTCGAAATATTTTTAACCCAAAATTCTGATTGACTCACAATTCGTTTCTTTGCACGGGACACAAAATCAATCGATACGCATTTTTTGTGTGAGCTTGCAAATAGATGTTGTAAAAATTTATCGATTTTTGAATTTTAGAATTTTCTTCCCGATAACCAAAGTTGATTCTTTGAATCGGTGTTAAAGGTCAAGAAGCAATTAATTTTGTCGAATTGATGTCCATTTGACGGCAAAAGCTCACAAATATGCCAATTTAATGCAAACTTGACGTCGAGTATTGCGTCAATGTGGACTTCCAAGTCCACCTCAAATGCGATCTTACATTGACATCAAATTGACATACAATTCTTACCTACAATTCAGAATCAAATTGATTATGATTTTAGTTCCAAATTTTCAAACACCGAATCTTACTATTATAGATATTTAATAGCGTAAATCATGCAGTTTGAGTATTATGAAGTATTTTGCATCAATTTGACGAACATATAAGATTGAGGATTTCCATCAATTTGAATTCGATTGAAAATCAATTTTGAATCGAATAGACTTTGACATTTGATGTAACCAACTGCCATCAATCTTCCTCATTTCGACATCGATTTGATGGAGTCACTTTTTTTTACCTCAAACTGACATTAAATGCGGACTCACATTGATGTCGATTTGGCATGTACCTCGTTATCGGGAAGCTGGAGCATCCGACTTTTCCAAGAAGCTCCTATTCCACGAAGAAAATTGATGAACAGAAAAAATATTTGAGAAAAATCAACGACTGTCTTGACAAAGTCAAAAAAATAAGAAACTCCAGAGATTCATTCGTGTGATAAGTGAGCAATTGCTCCGAAGAAATTCGTGACAAATTTTCAAATGTAAGGTAATCTACCTATCTTTCACGAGTACGTGTTTAGACTCACTTTGAAATATCCAGCAACAATTTTCGTACGCTAGCTAACTATGTGCTTGCCAGAAATGATCGAATCGAGAGTCATAATTTTTGTTGCCAAATACGTGTGTATTCTCGTACTAGAAAATATCCAGTTACAATGAAAGAATTTCGACGTTTGTTGTTGACATTTCCCTATAAACTTTGAATTAATGCCAAGACCAGCTGTTAACTGCGGTAGTCGAATAAACGTGCAAATTTCAAATTAAAGACTGACGGAATTTTTTACTTTTTTGTAATTGACAAAATGACTACATCAGTTCATAAATTAAATAGGTCCGAAAAATTGCAACTCTTAGCACATGACAAACAAATATTTTTCGGTAGAATCCAGGTCAAATCAAATTTTGCAACATTCTCTTTTAAGTTCGATTGGCGATACAAAAGTGACACTATTTCCTTTGGTTACTCAGATCAAACTGAACGACAACACTTGATGAAAAAATAATTACTATTCCCGAGC
Source organism: Amitus sp. ZL-2020 (assembly GCA_022817785.1). NCBI lineage: Eukaryota > Metazoa > Arthropoda > Insecta > Hymenoptera > Platygastridae > Amitus > Amitus sp. ZL-2020. The sequence continues at coordinate 9,923 of JABFOS010000006.1, read as the reverse complement.
TCTAATCTATTCAAAACTCAATGAATATTATATAGATATAAAGAGTTGAGTTTCAGCTATAGTGATAACAAGTTGTTTCTTGAATACCTTGGGCTCAACGGGAATTCTATTGTTTCTTTTTCTTAACTAAATGGAACTCGAGAAATAATGGCAGCTCTCTCTTAGTCACACAGTCACACTTTAAAATACAAAACATAACGGTAAAAGATTTGGTGCTGTTTCCATCTTTGGAGTGTTTACATTTTTGTTCTACGCTGTTCTTGAATACGTTCCGTACAAGCGTTAATTTTCAGGCAGTTGAATACGTTTTGAAAAACAAACTAGATCTCATATAAATCTAGCATTTCAGTACAGAAATGTTTCTTGCATTTTCACCAAAGGTAAAAAACATACGCATGGCTTTAGCTTCTATATGGAAAAAAGTTACATTTTAATATAGCTTCGATCTAATTATTATTGAATTATTTTCCAATTCTGATTCAATCATGATGCACAACGTTGTTTTTAGAATCTAAGTAATTGCTTCATTCTGCCGTTATGGTCTATGGTACATACCGAGAGTAAACGCAGAATATCTGCCAGTACATTCAATGAAAAAACCATATGGATATCCTCGAATATCCATGAAATATTCCGAGAAGTATTTTGAAAAAAATTTGTTGACAAATTTGCGCATTTCTTGACAGTTCTTTAATAACACAGGTCATATAAAGAATGAGACGATCGTGTTGACAAAATCAGTTTTCATTTTTAGCAAAAAACGCTGATTTCTTGACATTGGATTTGTTACAAACCCTATCACGGAGCACTTCTTGTAGAAAATTCTTCAAAAATATGCGTAGAAATACAATCGGAACAATTCTTATTTCGAAAGCATTAGAATTCATCGAATGTTTTTCAGGCCCAACAAAATATTATTTCGTTATTGAACACAATCGGTGGAGAAATATTGAATCTAACATACGCAAAAAAAATGTCCGATATCACGTCCCTTTGGGATTTAACAATTCGAATTTTGAATCTCAGTTCGACCGGTGACACTATCGATCTTTTGACTCTCGAAAGTTAGAACCAATCAATTAACGCGCGGTCGATCATTCTCGCCTGCGTCGATCTGGCATTGTTGGATATTAAAAAACATTTCATGGTGGTCATAGTGTTGTGACACTTGACATATGTTGTGAGGCAAGAGTAAAAGTCGAACGTCCCAAGGAGATTGGGAAAATTCGAAAAAAAATTCGTAAGAATAACAACTGAAGCAACTGATATAACAGGCTCAATTTTCTCAAGGAAAAAAAATTCCGCTCATCATCGTTCACTCGGTAAGTTGACCTATATTTTGGAATCGAATCATGAGAATGTGGTTGATTAGGTAATTTAACGTTATACTTCGATGCAATGAACGATCGCAAAATACTAGTATGCTATAAACTTGACTTACATTCATGATCAGCGGCAATTGAGAAAAACTTTATTATTAGAGTATTTCGTACAAAATTGAAACCATACGAGATTTCAATTGCCTTCGAAATTTGATCTTTTCCATGATTAACACAGAGCCGTTTTTTTTACTTTTAAAATTTATGAATTTTCAGATTTGGTGTGGGCAATCTTTCACCATTCACATGATGATTTGATTTTAATTAATTTATTGATCATATAATAATACATTTATTGTCGCTCACTGACTTGTTGATGAAAGAATTCATATAGGACAAAAAAACCTTATTCCAGGTAAAATTTTAGGATTGCCAGATTTCTGTAATAAGCGAAAAAAAAACTAATTATGCGAAAAATTCGATTTCGATGGAATGGAAAGTATTTTCCAGGAACGAACTTTTTTTCTAACATTCAATAACTATGGGCTACAGAATAGTTGATACGGATTATATATTTTTGTATTTCAGAAATTACCAATAATAATAAGATTTATTTCGTACATAATATCAATGGTTGTAATAATTAATGAGATCATAATAGCTTGATTTTTTAAAAATCCTCGCTCTATCGAGAAACAATATTTTTCGCATCAATGAATGACGTGTCATTATTTTTTATCCTCTAAATGAATCTGGGAAATTTCATCCGAAAATTTCGATTCTTTTGTAAATTTGTCGAAAACAGAGGAAGCTACTCAGAAAAGTTCATTTCTATTGTACTTGCGAATTTTATTCTGAATAAATACGAAAAATTCGATTATATGTTTCGGTTTCTGTGAGAAATAGCGTGCAGTAAGAGAAGTACATTTCCATGAAAGTGTGAAGTTTTTTGGACAGATGAATTATTCTGAATAATCCATATGCAGAGCCATTTCATTGTATTTCATTGGGTGGAAACAGTGAAAAAGTTGACAATCTTGGAAGTTACATAGATACTTCGACTCTGATATTGAAATGAAGTGAGATTGTCACTCAAGTAGCTCTATTTTTTTGTTTTTTCAGGAAAATCCCTAAATAATAACAAGAGTCGGACATAAAAATCTATCCAGATTCCCCACCATGGAAGCACGTTTATTCACTTGCGATCGTTGCAAGAAGACTTTTACGTCGAAAAATGAAATCATCACCCACATTCATGCAATCTGCTTGGAAAAAGGTTTATTTCATTATACATCCCTTATAGTTCTAAAGAAATAGCGTGCATGAGCACGCGTGCGAAAAGTGAAACTTTTTGCTCATGGTGAAACGTTTTCGTTTCATAGTGTGAAGTTTTTGTTCCGTCGTGAAACGTTTTGTTCCTTAGTGAAACGTTTACGTTGCCGAGTGAAACGTTTCAAATCACCCCCATGAATTTGTTGCTGATGCTGCTACAGAACTTTCACTTCAATGAGAAATATTCAGCATTATACACGTTGTCATAGGTTTTTATATCTAGTAAGTGATAAATAACAGCCAGAATTAAGTATTAGAGGCCAAAAGTTAGATCATAATTCGATCATGAGTTCTTATGTTACCTCATACAGTCATGAACATGTATATCACCTCAAACACTCACGTGAATACCAATTCCTATATAATCTTTCAGGGTTTCGATCTACTTATCTTCAAAGCAAACTGACGGAAACTCGAATTTCAATAATCATCAATAGCTTCTTGAAACAGCCCAAAACCCGATATCTATTAAACCAGATGGGTCTAAAATAAAATTAATAATCGTTCGATTCTATTGGCATCTTTTGACAAAATCGGAGTCAAGTTGATCCTGTTCGGTCTAATGTTCATAAGCGCCAACATCCGATCAGAAATTAGTCAAGATCTGCCCCAGAATATGGTAGCGAATTCCAAAATGAATTCAAATTTGTAAGAAGCGTGTGCTATATATTTGCAAAAGTGTACTGGATCTATATGATTCATTTGAGGATTACAAAGTACTAAACAGCTACTCCATGTTAATCGACTGGAATATAAGAAATTGAATCGAGTACAATCACGTCCAGGAAATCGACCAAATCTGGACCCATAGTTTTGAGTATCTATCTGAATCGAATCTCGATTCCATCTACGCTCGCATGTCGGTCTAGTCTGGCTCAAGATCACAGGGGCTTTACTAGGACTTAAAGTAGTTCAATTCAGATTACAAATCACAATATTCAACTGCAGGCCATAGATAAGTATCAAAATATACTCAAATCCGAGTCAAAAAATTGGAGCTGAAACCAAAATGAATCTTGGAGTTTCTTGAACCCAAACTTTAGTTAATGGATACCGGAAAATATTCATGTGAAATTTCGGGTATCGAAACAAAAATTCAGGCACGAATACAATGACCGTATAGCATTTTTTTATTGAAAAACAACCTTCTTATTATATAGTTGATCAGGTCTAGGGACGGTAGAAATTCTCATATCATGACACTTGAGGTTCAATCGGACGTAGCAACAAGGATAAAAAATTTACTTTAAAAAGAGTTTCAGGATTTTGAGATTTTAATCGAAGAAGTTTTTGTCAGCGCTAGTAATATACAGATTTCCGAGAGTTCGAAATTTGGATGTTTTCTCAGTGAATAAATTTTTCATTGTTTTGACAGGGATACAGCAATATCCTCGCGGTATTTGCAGCAAAAGCTTCAGTCTCCAAGATCATCGAAACAGACATGAACATACTTATTCGAGCGCGAGACCGCATTCGTGCGACCTTTGTAGACAGAATTCCAAAGAGCGTAAACATTTAGAAGCACACGAAATTGTTCACAGTGATCAGAGACCGCACGTGTGTTCGATTTGTGATGCGAAATTCAAGACGAACCGAGTGCTTAACAACCACAAAAAAACCCACTCCAACGTAAGACCGCACAAATGTTCGATTTGTGATAAAAAATTAACGACGACCGAAGGACTCTACCACCATAAAAGAATTCACTCCGACAAAAGACCGTACTCATGTCTGATTTGTGAAAAAGAATTCAAGACGATCCAAGTACTTAAGAACCACAAAAAAACCCACTCTGACGAAAGACCGCACAAATGTTCGATTTGTGATTATGAATCGCACTACAAAACTATATGGCCCTGATATGGAACGCGTTTTATTGAACTATTTATTAGACTATATATAAAAATGATAGAATTGTTCGATGTTTGAAGCGTGTCGGAAAACCCCCATAAGGACCATATCGTCGATTCAAGGTCGAAATAATCTTGAGCTTAAGTAGATATGACATTATTTTTATCCTAAATCCCAAAAATTGGTCTTGATAACCTCATCATAACGTTGTTTTGTCGTTATATCGACATTCATCCAAGGTTGCATCAACTTTGATTCAATGAAGTCGTCTCAACATTTGTCCCAAACACTAAGATAACCGTGAACCAATGTTATGGTTCTTATGGAGATGCGTATGACATTTATCTATAGTTTACGTGGATATTATGTATATTCGACATCTCCACAAGAACCATAATGTTGGTCCAGGGTTGAAGAAACGTTGAAACCCAACGTTCAAACAACCTTAATCTGATGTACATATGTCCTAGTAACCAACCTTGATCCGATGTTGGTTTTCAAGCTTTTCTGGAGGTTCTTTCAACGTTGTTATAAGGTTATTTCGACATTAATGGATGGTTGGATTGACTTTGATTTGATTTTAGCAACCAAACTTTATTGAAGGTTGTTTTCATGTTCATTCAAAGTTGTTTCAACCTTGATCTAACGTTAGCCTCCAACGTTCAAGACCAACGTCCGATCGAGGTTGAAAACAAAATTAAATAATTGTTGAAATAACCATTAATTGATTTTGACGGTGAACATAGACTTAGGGTTGATATAACCTTTCATAGATGTTAAAACAAGCTCGAATCGATGTTGCCGAAACAAATTGAAGTATGGTCCTTTGCTAGGACACATCTACATTGGTTCGACGTTGTTTTGATATGAATTGAAGCTTGTTTCAACATTGTTACTTGACGATGAAAAAGCCTCAAATCAATGTTACGGTTCTTGTGGGGTGATGATCAAAATATTTATCTATCAGGTGCTTTCATGTGGAACTACCTGTTGAAACGCACGTTTGATTTTCAATCTATTTAGAATATCCTGATTAAACACGTATCCTGTTACTTATTTCAGCAACTTTTCTTTAGAATCCTTCACATACTCATTTTCCTCAATTCAATCGACAAATACTAACCAACATTTCCGTCTCACTATATCATTCTCGAAGATGCCATTATTCATTCATCCTTCAAACGTTGTATTATCTGTTTCGTCTCCGACATCGCATAAGAATCAATTTTCTGGGGATCATATGCAACTTTTGCCATGTTCGAAACGTCGCCTCAATTCTCTATCGCGAATTTCGTTTGCCATCGAAAAATACCATTTAAATCGACGTGCTTGCCACTGAAAGGTTCGATATTCGAGGATCCGATTTCTTTCTACAAAGTTGACAAATGATTTGAGGACCATATGGTAACACGTAAGACTGTACGATACCTACCAACACTGACGAGGCAGATTACGAGTAAAATTACGAGACTTGTCATCCGTCACTTTACGACACGTCTTTTCAGTCGTCGACGAGCTCGTCGGACGATATATTAGCTTGTTAGACGAGTTGCCGGACGAGGTCGTTGGATACATTGTCTGACGAGCTTGTCAAATTTCATCGTCGCGACGATGTCTATGACGATTCCATCGACCAGATCGTCACGACGATCCAGTCGATGATTCTGAAAATGATCTAGTGTTATAGTGTCTCAATGTGATCCTAAATCAGTGAAAACTATCTTTCTATTTTCATACATGTCAAATTGATGATAGCCAAATGCAATTAAGAATATTTTCAACAATCCACACGATTGTTTTTTTTAAATTCATGCACGTTTTTTTCGCAAGGCTATATTGAACAAATCTTCATTTCACAAATCAATCGCAAATGACTTGAATATTTGCCTATATCATCGACATGACATATATTCAATGGTAAGATATTTTCCACTTAAAATGGATGACGATTCTTGTCATTGGATTGAATGCAAATATTTAGGATTTGGGGATGAAAATAGTCTTGTAAATCGTCTCAGACTACCTGAAACAAAAATCCCTCAAAACTATTTGCAAGGAAATACCGAGGCAAATTTTATTTGACAATTGTGATGATCGAAAACAAATGTAATACCTATAATACAATAGCTCTTCTTGGAAAAGCTTATTCTTGCACAAGCTTGATATTGATTTCGCTCGTTGCTAATAATAATTGTATCAGTAAATTTTTTCCACTTATAACACGAATTCCAAGTGCCAACATTCGAATGATGAATTGGTAAAAATCTATATTACATTTTGTCATTTGAATTTTGTGATCGTATAATGACGTCGCTACAACGTTTTTTGACTCTAAGTACCGTCATGACTTCAACTAAACTACCGTCATTGACTTTACATTCACTTTACTCTCCTTTTTTTGTACGTGTCTTCTTTTTCTTGTTCATCTCCCGTTCCACTGCTCGGCTTTTCTTTGACTTTTTTCCCTGCTTGTTTGTATCCTTTTGTATTTTTCTTTTTCTTCTCGAGCTTTTCTATTGTCTTCTTCCCACTTTTATCGCCTGTGCTGCTCGCTTCTTCTAAATGTGTCTCGCTCCAGTATTCGTTTATCTTTGCTTTGTAGATCCGAAACTTTTCTGCTGTGTCTTTTCCACTTTCATCGTCCGTACTGATTGATACTTCTTCCCGTGGATTTCTTTTGAACTCTTTCCTGTTTTTGTTGTTTATTAGGAGCTCTTTTTCCATTTCTTTTTCACTTATATCGCTTGCACTGCTTGATTCTTTACTTCGCTTTTTTTTTAACCTCTACAATCTTTTTCTTTTTTATATGTGGCTCTTTTTCTATTTCTTTTCCGCTTTGGTCTTTTGCACCACTTAGTTCTCTGATGAGCGTCTTTTCTTTCATTCCTTTCTTCTTTTTCTTCTGTTTCTCTGCCTTGTGCTCCGTCCCTGCCTTGTTTTCGGTTACTCTGTCCTATCTTACTCCTTCTATCTTTTTCTTCTTCATATGTAGCTCTTTCATTTCTTCTCCGCTTTGGTCGCTTGCACCACTTGGTTCTCTGATGGGCGTCTTCTCTTCCATTTTTTCCTTCTTTCTCTTCTGTTTCTCTGCCTTGTTATCAGTACCTGCCTCATTATCGGTTTCTCTGTCTTTTTTTTCTAATGTTGTCGGTTTCTTAGTTTTTTCGGTAACCAACTTCTGGGCCAGCAATTCCGCTTTTAAGGCCGTTACTTTCGCGAAGACTTTTTCTTCACGGTGCCTTGCGTTGTCTTTCATGTTGGTTAATTTTGCCCCAATGCATTGTTTGACAGTTTTTTTGTGACAAAAGGGAACATTTCTGTTATTGCTTCTGTGAACAGAAATGATTAATATTTTAGTCGTTTGATGTCACAATCATTTCAGGTTCAAATAACAATAATCTTACCCAAGAAAACTGCACATTAATTTGTGATCGAGAAGTTCAAATGAACGTTACTCCCGCCCATATTGTACAAACAAGCTACGAACGCGCTAACGACTTTTGTTAGGGTTGTCGTGGCTGTTTTACGGTAATCATTTTGACGATTGGTCTTCAGGTACGATTTCTGAAATTCATAACAACACACTTCTGATATATTCATGAATATCCTTATGAAAATAATAAACAATCGAAGACTTACGAATTTGCCATGAAAGTGTTTGTTGGCCAGTTTTTCTTCAAAGATAATACAATCTTCGTAAGACGCCAGAGGAAGAAGGTTGACGGTGAATGCTTCAATCCCTGGACGCTCTCCTTCGGTATCAATGCCCCTCTCACTGACATCGACATCCTCCTGTCGATTTGTCAATGTACCAAGCACCTAGAAAAAGATTTTTCAAGTTTTTCCTGCCGAGAAGCTGACATAGTAACAAAGACATTTTGGATCCGCCGAAAACCCGATTGAAACTCGCATTATTCCAATAATTTGCGTGGTATAGAACGTACTCGTCAGTATAAGCGCATGCATTCATATACGTATACAATTATGCATATCCATACGTTTTATGCTGTTTGAGTTGTTGGATCAAGTTCTTATAAGTTTTTCGGCAGTCCTCAAATCTTTCATTTGTTGTGATTAACATTCACGTCAATTACTTCTCGAAAATTTTCCCTCAGAAATTCGGACAACTCATTATTGAAAATTACAGCTGTTGAAGCCTGTATTGTCTGCCTCAGTTCAGTGTTCAAAAACTCTCCGTATTGGTCTCGAAAGTCGTCATTTTAGCGGTTAAAATACTCTTCATATTGCTCTCGAACATCGTCATTTCGGCCTTTACGGCATCTGCAAATTATGAATAATTTATGGATATTTTTATTCAACTTTTGATATAAATGTATTTATGTATTGGAATTCGCACCTTGAATGCACTCTTTTATTGTCTCCAAGTCTAAGAGCGACTTTTGGGGTCTAGGAGACGGAGCGTGATACCGCGGTGTGTCAGAGTGAATATGTCCAACTAGAGAGTTCAAGTTGTGTTTGTGCTTCAGGGAGTTTGCTTCATTCGAATGCCTTTTACTTGGAGTATCGGGATCTGTAAAATCGAGACATAATTTCAGTTACAAAGAAACTTTCAATTCATTTTCGGAAAAAAATGTCTAACCATATTTGGGAACATTCGTCATATATTCGATTTCATCTTCGGGTGATTCTACTGCCCGAACAGCAGAATGACAATTTTTCGCGCGTTTCTGCTTTCTTCGTCCCGCTATTGATTCCTCAGATGAGGATCGGCTCCGTATACTCCTCTTCGTAGAGTGAATTTCGGGTGAGAATCGCACATTTGGTTTTGGTTCCCATTTAGAGTCAGCATGATCCGTTAATTAATTTATAAATAGGTGATAAATATTTAATTTAATAGGTGATATTTATTTATTTAATTTATAGGTGAGTTTAAATCGTATTTGCACTTGGCCGAGGCGTGAATAATATCCCGTGTAGCATCAGCGTGATAAGCGATTCGCAACATGGAACGCAAAAAGTGCGTTAAACGTACGGAGTCACATAGAATCATTCATTCCAATTTCTATAAGGTAGACGCGTTTGATGTAGTGAGAGTTGTTCTCACCAACAGATTTCTCGTAAATTTTATAGACCTCGTAGTATCCCCAAGTACGTTCATCAGTTCAGGAATTTTTGTTTAGTAAGCGTTGTACATCTTTTACAGAAGCAGGAGGATAGAAAAAACATTTTTTATCATCACGAAGCTATTCGTCGCTGATAATGGAAACGCTTATCTCCTCATTTTCTCTTTCCGCAACAACCGAAAATTTTCCAGCATCTTTCGCCATTGTTCAACTAATTGAGCCTCCGGAAAGCATAACAGCCAAAACTCGCGGCTCGCGAAACCCTAGTACGCTCGGGAGGGGAGTCGCGACGCGCGATTGGTCGAACGCGGAGCCTGAGCTCGATCACCGCTCGCTC